>CAOLHI010002291.1:0-273399 GCA_948474755.1 Ctenosaura bakeri
CAAAGCTTCCCCAAGGTATACAAAAACCAAATTTTGGAAGTGGGGGGAGAGATGGAGAGAAAAAAAATTCATTAATTAAAATGGCACTTATAGTAATATTTAATACAGCCCTCCTTCTGCATTCATGGGTTTGACCTTTGTGAATTTCATTATTTGTGAGGCAGCTGTGTGCCTTCCCCTCTCCTCATTCCCCTCTTCCCATCCTCTTCCCTTTGGCTCCAGTGCAGAGAAGGAAGGGTCATGCACCACAGCAAAAGGCAAGAGAATGGTAGCAGGGAGCCCAGGAAGGGGAGGGGGATTGGAGGGGGAAGTTATTCATGGTTTTTCCATTTCACAAGAGCTCTGCACCCCGAACCCGCACAAAAGTGGAGGGGCCATTCTCTCTCTCTGTGTGTATAATCAACCAGAATTCTCTATCACATTCTACATCAAGTAACTTTACATATACTTAGTTTGTAGAAGAGACATTAAGAAACTATTCGTGAATTGTGAAGATGTGTAACAGGACACTGGCAAGAGTATCTCAGCGTGCATCAACACTCCCTAGTCTGTGTACCAATGCACAATGCTCACTTTGCTGGTTTTCCTACATAGAGCAGCCCTTTACTGGATATAGACACAATGAAACTGCCCAGTTCTATTCTCAAGGACATAAATCCACTTACAAAGACATAAGTCCCCAACAGGATTCTGGCCCTTAGAATTTTTTTTATCAGTTAACAAGCTAAATGTGTCCATTTAAAAACAGGGAAGGAGCCACTGGATGTTCCAGAAGGATGGGGCTACCATAAAGAAGGCCCAGTTTTTCATTGCTAACACACATAACAGATTTTATAGGGTGATGCCTGGACCTTTCTGCCGGTCTTGGGTCCACTGAATCAATGAATTTCACTAAATTTTGGCTTATCATACAGAAGTTGATCCAGTGATCCCATACTAGCAGTTGGGCAATTTAGGTCTATTTGTTCAACCAGTGAGTTAAGGACTATTTCCCCCCCTCATATTCATCATCTAAGGCACTATCCAGCCACGCAAAGACTCAGACACAGGCTGACACAGAGAGGTGCTTTTCTAGTGCAATAATTTCTTTCTCTTGCTACAAGACTCAGCATCAACAACTATCTTCAGGGAAATGTAAAATGATTGCTACTTGTCAAATCAAATTTGAATTTAATGGATTCTCCCCACCCCCACCTCCCAATTTATTCTGAAAAATTGGATGTGGTTGATAGCTGCTGACAACTGGAAGGCCCACTTCAGCAACTGGAAAATAATGACACCCAAAGCTCGCTAAGCACTTTCTGTTGCCCTGACTTTGAAGTGTTTCAATACTCTTGGAATATTCAAGAATATGAGGGAGAGACTAACAGTTATCCAAGCAAATGTATAGTCCAGTATAGGCATTGTCACTTCAATTGGTACTTTAATTTCAATATGCCTTATGTTAAAAACTGCAGCCATGAAGGCCCTTTCATGAAGAAATCACTTAACTACTGCAGTATCAGGGCTGCATCCCCAGTGCTGGAGGAGGTATCAAAAGTCAAATTCTACAAGCCTAACTTTCACTTTATCCCAGGTGCAGTGTTTTGCAGTGACCTTGGCAATTCACACTTTCAGCTAGGATTCTTTGATGGTTATGTAACTGAGAATGTAAAGGAGGCAGCCTCCATCTTTTCTAACCTTTGACTCAGTGGCTTCAAAAATCAGTGGACTGATTGATGAAAAAAATTGCAGTCCCAAAGATGAAGTAAACAATTTCCACTAAGTTCAAGAAAATGAGACACTGTGCAAATTTGACCTGTTCACATTTGACTAAAATTATTTAAAATGCTCCTTCCTCCACCAAAGTGTACACCTGAATAGGCAAGATTGCTCTGCATTATATTTTATATTCTATGTAACCAAGAACAATGATCAGAACTGTGTCTTCCATTATGCTGTGTTTGTGAATACAGAATGCATCACATGTGAGGCATGGTGATTCCTAAGCCAGTTTTGCACATGCTGGGTGACCTCTTTACATACTGGCCATAGTTGTGAGTAGCTTTGGGGGAACTCTGCCTTTGAGAGCATCTGAGAGTTGTTTAACCAGATGTTCTTCTGGAGTGGTCTAAGGAAGTATGAGCACTGACTGGACAGATCTTTCATTTTGGCCAAGTGTTGTCTACTGTTGTCTTGTTCCTGTCAGGGAGCTCTTTCCCATTCTTATTGGAAGCTGTCAGTAGCCGGGCATAGCTATTTCTTGGATCTGTACCAGAAAGCTTTTTTAATTAGGGACATGGTTTACTGAGACTGTGGTGTGTCCTATATTTTGAAAAGGTCTCCTCTTTGAATTTTTATTTTGGTTGTTTTTCTTAGAGTCATAGTGTTCTATCATTTCAGTGCAAAAGTGCCTTTTCACTCTGATGATATAACCCTAACCAAAAAATTCAAGGAGAAAAAGGGAAAGAAGAGGTTCAAAGGAGAATTGCCTTTCCCACTCTCCATCTTGAAACAGTCCTGCATGCCAAAACTGAAATTTACCTCAAGATACTGTGGGCAGTGTTCCCCTCCCAAAAAGCTGTTTCTGGGAACTACCTGCAAATAGTCCAAGATTAAAACAAAAACAAACAAACAAACAAAAAACAGCTGGCATCTTCTTGCTTAGTCCCAAGTAGAGTAGACTCATTCAATCAGCTGTTGAATGGGAAGTCAAAAGATCGATAGAAAAAGATAAATAAATCCAATGCAATTGGTTCTTCTACATGGGATTGAGAGATTTCTCCCTCCACCTTTTTGTTTTGTTTTGTTTTTGAGAACTGAAGAATTTTCCCTTCTTTGTTTTCCTAGGACAGGAAATCAGTGAAGTTGGCTCAAGAAGCAAGCAGTGGAAATCTGGCATCTTGAGAGCAGTCATGACCTAATTCAGATCTGTTTCATCCATCTCTAGTTTTTTAGTTTTGTTTTTTTTACTAAAGTTTTTTTTATAAAAAACCCTTTTGACTGTGGCCCAAATAAGTCAAAACCACAAGCCTAACTCTAACATGTTTCCTGATTCCTTTCCTTTATGTTATGGCGCATATTTTCTGTTTCCTTCACTTCTATAGGCTTAATAGAAGAAACCCTTTAAAGTTCATCCAAAGACCACTTATTCTGACATGTGGTATTAATGTTTTATGACTGAGCTTCATTGCATTTCTTATATTTTTAGAAGGAATCTGAGCCAGAAACATTTTTTGGAAATGAAAGTAATGTGGGCATTTGGCAGCATACCACGTTCAAAGAAAACTGTTACTCTATACCAAAGCTATCTGAAATGCAGGTAGTTTTTGTTACCCATGAATTAGCCTTTGGTTGGTGTTTGACTATGTGCACATCACTACTCCCAATGTTTATATAATATCATCCAAAATTATGGTTTACATTTACATTCAGGTTGTCAGTTGAGCATGATGCTGCTGACAACAGTAATTAGTAGTGTTGCTCAATTAGGAAAAAGAACAAAATATCCTGTTGGCATCCACTGAAAGTGATTGTTAACAGACAGCTTGAATATCACCTGTTGTGTATTGACAGATTTCCTCTGTTGTTGTTGTTGTTTCTACATGTGCATGACAATTAGATTATCAAAAAATACTCTTCCATTCAAGGTTTTTTGGAAATACAGATTTAGTACAGTGATCAGGTGTTACCAAAGCAGAGCTGCACCAGGAAAGAACTGGACACCCAGGTTGGGGCTTCAATTGCCCTCAACATTCACTTGCATAACAACAGCATACTAACATAACCAAAAACATACAAGGGTGTTGAGGTGAAACTCAAAGTTGCCAGCTCTTGTTCTCTGCTTCCACCGCCTTATCTATAATCTGCTGGACCAGCTTGTTTTCCTTGGCTTGTGCCAGAGCCATAGCATGCACAACTACAGCGTCATGGAAGGGGCTGGTGAAGAAAGCATTGCAATTATCCAATCTGCAAGGTGGCCCATGTAGGGCTGCCCCTTCCAGTTCCAATGTCCTGCTCCCTGCCCATTCTTTGCATATGAAATTCACTAAATTACCACTAGTTATGGAAGAAAGCAGTGATCTTGATTTGATGCATAAATGTAAACAGTATTCTCAGAAGTGAATATGCCATACAGAATTGCATGCAGATTTGACAGATAACAAAGCAGTTTGATAGCAGAGCAATAGCCAACCAACAACCTAACCAATAGAGCTTTCCCAGAGAGGGTGAAAAACATGCCACAAGGACATGAAAAAAATTCCTTCCTGCCCCACAAAGGCAATCAGCAATTACCTGTTGAGTCTGAAAAACAGTGGCAGGTGAGCAGGTGTCTGGTGTCCAACCAACAAAAGAGGCTGAGACTGGTACAATATCTTTATAAAACTGTCTGAAGTCTCTTGAGAGTATGGCCCTCACAAGACTTCCAAAATCTTGAGAGAATCAGAAGTCTTGTGAGGAAAACAGATCTCATGATGGCTTCTTGCTGCAACTGTTGAGAGATCTCCATTTGTTGCACCTCCAGTTAAATGGCTGCTTCGCTGAACTCAGGGCACCAGCAGCCTCAACACATTGAGCCTCTTCAGCTGTTTGCATTTATCCCAGTTCTTTGACATCACTTAGGCAACAATAATGTCACTTTGGCACTACAAAAGCAAGACCATGGACCCTACTCTGCATTAATTAACATTACCTAGTTTCAATTCCACAATTACTGCAATATCACATTTACTAAAATACAGCCGGTTCCAGGGAGGAAGTAATGTCTTTTTAGTAGAACTATCAAAAATCGAGGAATTTCTTTGCCAGGGAAGTTTGACTGCATCCACTGTCTTGAATATCTGCCTCACACAGGTCTTTAGTAAACACTGCAATGTTACTGCTGTTTTGATTGAGATTTATTTTGCTGTTTTTATGGTTTTGTTATGAATAACTTGTGTTTTATGTATGCTTTGATATTTGCTTGCTTGCGTGTTTGGAATTTATTTCTTTATATGAATTATATCTTGCCTTTCCCCCAAAATGAGACTCAATGGGGCTTGTGCTGTACTGGAAATCAGTAGCCTAGAAACTCTTTCTTAAGGCACTCATAGTTTGGGATTTTGTGCTTCTAAATTTTGTTAGATTCTTGTTATCTGAACAGTCTGCTTAAAAATCTTTACAGTCCTCCTGCTACATTCATGAGTTTGACATTTGTGAATCTGATTATTTGCGAGGGACATGCTTGCCTTCTCCCTATTCCCTTGCATTCCTCACCCCAGGCATGCAAGGCTTGTGTTTAAAATGGACATTTTTTCCCATTAAGGTGAGCAAAGCCCTCCCCTCACTGATGACTGGTAGGGTGCTCTCTTTGCTCCTACCCCTCCTTTCTCAAGATGGCAACCAGAAGTAGCTAGAACACCAGAACTTTGCTCTTCTCTATCTGAGGGCAAAGTACTGGTAAGCTTTTTACCTTGTCTTTTTTCTCCCCCTCAAGGAGGCCAGAGGCAAGGGAATGGGAATGGGAGCTCTAGAGGAAATGGGACAGGGATTGCAGGGGGACTTTTTGCAGTTCTTCCATTTTCACATTTTCCATTCCCTGAACCCTCACAAATGTGGAGGAGCCAGTGTATTTCATAACTTCATGTTGATTATGACTTTATATCTTATGGAGAACATTAACAAACTTTAAGACATATTAAGTCCCCATGCTGCCAGAGAGATTCTGGGTGTTGTTTTCAAAAGACAAAAACTTTCCCAGCCTTTGCTTTGTTCACTTTAATTTAAAGGTGAAATAATTATTAAAACCTAGTGACTTCTATAGCTAGAAGTCACTAGCTTTTAAAACATCAAATACACCAAAACAGTTTGCAAACTGATAACAATCAGTTCACACTTTTGCATACCTGAATTCAGGAACATAACCACTAGATTATATAAGAAATAAGATGATGGAACTTTAGCCCTGAAAGCTCTGGCCATGCACCAGACAGTGAAATCTGTCTGTAACAGGAGTGGGCAACCATGGAAGGGTAGGTGGTCAGATTAGCTCCTCAGGAGAACTTGGAGGGCTGCACTGCCCCCACTGCACCCACTCCTGCAGTCAAAATATCAAATGTTTTTGCTCCAAATGTCGCCAATGCCCTCTGGGGGGGATGGGGGCATTTTCACCATGTTTTGGGGCCTTCCTGAGCCATTTTATGCCCAGGATAAGTTTTTTTTTTTTTAACAAAATGAAGTGAGTAGAAGTCATTTCCTTTTCATTTCCTATTTCCAAAAAGTCCTCTCCTGGGCCTAAGTTGGCCTAGATGGGCCCAAAATGTAGTAGATATGCAGAGGCATTTGAGGGCATTTTTTAAACATTCATTTAAAAAAAAAAAAAAAGGTTGACCCTGGAAATTGCAGGTGCCTCTTAATGTTGTGGAAATGCCCTCCACGTTCCCTCGAGAGAATTTCTGGAACATTTTTTTAAATGCAAACATCTGATTGCCTGCGGGGACCCTGGAGGCCACAAAAACAGCCCTGGGGAAACACGATGAGCACATGGGCCACACTTTGTCTGCCCCAATATACAAAGATGGGAGATATGGGGTGGGGGGGAGAAAGAGTATTATTGTGAACGTAGTACCTTAAAGTCTGGGCAAAATTCCCACCAGAATGTCATAAGATAAGGGAAGAGAATGCTAGCACTTTAACAGCATTGTGAGATGTGAGCAGATGTGACCAAGATTAACCTCCTAACTTTTGCAATGGCTGGTATAATCTGATACAAAGCAGCCAAAAGCCTTTATGAAATGTCTGCATAATTTCTTAACAGACACTATGGAAAGTGTGAAAGAACATGATGAGAATGGATAAATAGCTAAGGTACATTGTTTGAGATAGTAATGTTCCTCTACGTGTTAACCATTAAAAAGCTTATTAAAGAAAAAAAAAGAGAGATAAAGTTTCAGTCCTTATGCAAGAGTAACATCTTAATGGGCATATGATGTAATGAATATATATCTTACATGCAATGTGATGTCATGAGAGCAAAGAAAGGGTGCAGATATTCTTGTGGCTGTGTTTCTCCCTAAGGGGAATGTATAAGTTTGTATATTTATGAATGCATATAATAAATAGCCTAAAAGATTACCAAAGAACCTGCTTATTTCTCATATAAATAACCTGAGATTCTTAGACTTAAGAATGCTTATGTATCATATTGATGTTAACTCTGTCTGTCTGGTTTAGCCAGCATTGTGAACTGGGCACTCAGGTGATCAGAAAGTGATGACAGAATCCTAGATAGAATCCAGATTAGCTCACAAGCGGCAAGGACCTCAACCCCTCAGTCTAGAAAGGTAGAGGTGGGGAACTATGCCTGTTTCACTAGAGGTGCTGCAAACGACAGAGGTCGGTTCCCCTGTTGATCAGGAAGCAGCTGACTGATGTTGTCATACATTCCTATGAGCAATCTTCGGCATGATAGCCAGAAGCGGAACCATTGTTGCAATTCCTCCTCATACTGGAGATCGCTTACACAAGTCAGGTAGAACATCAGTCAGCTTCTTCCCAATCAACAGGGGAACTGGCTCCCATTGATTGGAGTGGCTGATATTTCTTTGCTATTGAAAACATAATAGTGTTGGAGCTACATTGGGGGTGAACAACTGTGTGGTGGGTGGAAAACAATTTTTTCCCATGACATCACTCTATCGGCTGTACTTTTTCCTCCATAACAAGCCCAAACACCTCCATTTTCCTCTTCAGTCCCTCTCAAAATGGCATTAGGAAGTGATTTCATGTTCCTTTCTGACACTATTTTGTGAGGTATGACAGAGGAAAATGGAAGTATTTGGGGGGCAGTATAAGGTACTGGAGTGCTTTGGGGAGAATTTAGTGTCTTTTCACATATTTGGGCACATTCTGTGTGATTTGGGGGCAAAAACTGTTCAGAAACCACACCATTTTCTTAAAAAATATAGTTAGTGGGAAGTTCTTGAAGACTATTGGGGGGGGGGTTCAGAGGCTACAGAAGTGGAGTACAAGGACCACATGAGACCAACAGCCTGAAGGTTGCCCACTCCTGAGCTAAATAAATGTCCTTGCAAAAAGTGACCCAGAAATAAGGGGTTACAACAGAGAAGATTCATTTCCCAAACTCCCACTTCTCCTGTCCAAGCTTTTTTTTTGGAGGGAGAACACAGACAGGGCTTTCAAATATTGCCCTCATGTTCTGAATTCATTCATATTAGGAGAGGCGGTAGTTGAACTATTGGGAGTCCTGTGCTATGAAATGCTTTATTAGTCTAGAGAGAAATTGGGAACCAGAACAGCCAAGAGGTAGGACCCATTATACGAGTATTTTTCAGATGTTGAGTCAACATGCAAACCTACTTTGATTTTGAGGCTGTGACTCCACTGGGAGACACCATTATCCAATATTGTCTTTTAAGAACCCTTGGCAATATAGATTCACAGTGTGATACTCATGTCAGTTCATGTAACTATAATCCTGTTTATCCCATACTCAGAGCTTATTACCCAATATTTTCTGTTCTGAATATGTTGACACCTACCATTCAATCTGTGTAAACACACCATATTCTTCTTACCTTAAAGTCATTTATATTCTCAAACTGCCTTGTTTCAGAGGACCTGGATTTTATGTTTGCAAACAATTTGAAGCAATTAATTAATTACACATAATGAACATGAGCAAGCTAATGTTACACACTTTTAAGGCCAAGGTATACCCAAGTTGGTGGCAGAGGATTTCTGCATGTAAATCCATGCAAATGGAAAATGCAGAGTGAAACCAAAGATCATTGCAAAAGAAGATAGATACCGAAATCATTAACAGAATATTGATTAATATACAATTCCAGTAAAAATATTTCATCATTGTTCAAGAAAAATAATGGACATATTTTGTTGCATACCCATCCAGAAAAAAAAAGGAGGACAATAGTGATGTGGTAAACTAGGGCTGCATTTATTAATACTTCTGATGCAAACTCTGCCGTGGGACTTGCTAAGTGTGGAAATTAGCCGGGGCGGGATATCCTTCCCATCAGCTTCCCCAGCTGCATATGGCCAAGTACCCAGGCCTTGATGCCTTTCTGTCTAGTCAATCCAACCAGGAAAGCCCTTCTGGGTTAGTGCCTTCCCCAAGCCATGAGATTTTGGAATTCTGAGGCGACAGCAGCCCGGGCAGCCCCAATGGTGTTTCTTCCTCCCCACACCTGACCCTCCTATAATCTGAGAGTAAGTTAAGGAACCTTCTTTCACCCAGGGTGCTCACAAGGAACTCAAATATCTCCCCTTTTCACACTACCCAGCCACTCCAGGAACAAGGCTTATCTTAGCTCCTGGGCCCCATAAGGCTGTCTAAAATGGCCCCAAGGCCACGTTGCCATTGCCACCCCATCACTGTGACACAACTCTGGATATTCACATCTGATCTCTACTAACTTTGTGCCTGGCCTCTCCTCCTCCAATGCCTCCTAGGAAGTAGGGTCAACCACAAGAGGACCACTCCAGGCCACTTCTGCTACAATTCCACCAGGTCCTCTTTTGCCTGGATAATGTGGGTCATTCCTTTGACCAAACCAAGATTGTTGCCTCCTAAATGTATTAGACCTCAACTATGTATGTGGACAGATGGTTGTGAGCAGCAAAGCCTTCAGCAAAACAATTTACAGCCAGCTGTCTCAAGGAACCAGGTGCTTTAATCAGTCAGTGTCTCCTACTTAAGAATCTCTGGGACCGAAGTATTTTCTCCTCAGCCCTCCTATGCTTGGCAAATGGCTGCATTACATCTTCAAGTTCCTGTTGGGGAGCAGGGCCCCCTTCTGGCTCAGCCCCCAGTACATCCAAGGAGTTATAAATTCCTGGCATTCCTGGCACTCCAACTCTATGTCTGAATCTTCCAACTCCAGAGAGTGTTATGACACCAGCCTTCTTCCATCAGCCTCTTTCCACTCCTTCTACAGTGCCTGTTGGACCCACCAGAAGATAGTTGTCTAGATAATGAACCATAGCCATCATCCTGGAAGCCTGTGTGAGAGCCCACTCAAGAAATCAGCTGAATTTTTCAAAAGCTGAGCATGAGACAGAGCCTCACATAGATAAACTATGGTCTTTACAGAATATGCCCTCAAACTCAAAGTCTAGGAGTTCAGAGTTCACTGGGCAAACTGGCTACAAGTGGAAAAGAGATTTTATATAACACTTACTAAGCTTGGCTCTCACCCAATGATGATGTACCATCTTAAGCACATTGTCGAAAGAAGTATACAGAAACATGCACACACAATCCAAAAAGTGATTGTTTATGGAGTCATCTTTGGTGTACGACAGATGATGTGTAAGATGATATTTGCCTGGGGGCTTTTTGGAAATAATTCCCAGTGGAGAAATGTACAAATTCAGAACAGGTAGCTGACTAAAAAGGACGCATCATCTTGCCTTCCATAACTTCCTTGTCTATCTTCTGCCTCACAACCACTTCTAAACCTTGAATTGATTTCAGTTTGCTGGCTCTGCGGTAGCACCTGACACCCTTAAAAGGAATATGAAAGCCAACTTAAAAACTCAAACGTAAGTAATCCACATCCTCCCTCCCAGGTTAATGCTCCAACCACTGATAATTGAGAGAACTTTAATTGGGTTGGACCCCTTTTCTAGATATGGAAGCTGTCCCACCTCTCTTCTTGGCCTGATATTGGCTCCCTTGACCCCTGCCACTGGCTGTGGTGCAAGTTAGGAAGGCAAGAACTCTACCATAGAGAGAGGCAACAGCTTTGGTCATCTTGGTGGATGACCTATGCAGGAAACTAGACAGTGGGAGTGTGTCCCCGTTGGTTCTGCTGGATCTCTCAGTGGCTTTCTATACCATACACCATGGTATCCTTTTGGGACAGCTCTCTGGGATGGGACTTGGAGGCACTGTCATTCAGTGATTCCAATCATTCCTGGAGGGATGAACTCAGAAGGTGGTGCTGGGGGACTCCAGTTTGACTCCATGGCGATTGGCCTGTTTTGTCCCCCATGCTGTTTAATATCTACCTAAAACCATTGTGAGAAGTCATCCAGAGTTTTGGGGTTTGGAGGTCACCAATATGCTGATTACACACAACTCTACCTCTCCTTTCCATCTGATTCCAAGGAAGTTGTCTTAATACTGAACCAATGTCCATTGTCAGTAATGGACTGGATGAGAGCAAACAAACTGAAGCTTAATCCAGACAAGACAGAGGTGCTCCTGGTCAGTTGAAAGGCAGATGAGGAAACAGGGATTTTGCCTGTACACTCCCCCTGAAATCTCAGGCTCACAGCCTTGATGTTCTCCTGGACTCAACTCTGAGCCTATGTGCCCAGGTTTCAGCAGTGGAGAGGAGTGCATGTGCACAGTTAAAACTTGTGTGATAGCTGCGCCCATTCCATGAGATGTCAGATCTGGCTACAGTGACACACACCTTGACTACATCTCAGTTAGACTACTGGAACATGCTGTACAGCAGGCTGCTTTTGGAAAATGTTTAGCAACTTTAGTGGGATCAAAACGCAGAGGCCAGAATGTTGACCAGGATCAGTTACAGGGAGCACAAAACTCCCTTGCTAAAACAGCACCACCAGCTACCTGTTCATTTCCAGGCACAATTCAAAGTGGTGGTCCTGACTATAAAGCCCTATATGGCTTAGTCCTGGACTATTTGAAAGACTGTCTCTCCCTATACAAACCTGCTAGAGCCCTCAGATCTGTAGGAGAAGGCTTTCTCTTGGTCCCGCCACAGTCCCAGGTTCACCTGTTTAGGACACAGGAGTGAGCCTTCTTGGTGGCTGCTCCCACCCTGTGGAACACTCCTCCACGGAAGTCTAGGCTGCCCCCCTCCCTGCTCTCCTTTCACCATTTCTCTTTAAGCAAGCTTTCAAATGAGATGGGGAGCTTCTTATTTATTTATTAACCTGTTTTTAAAATTGTACACTATTATAGGTTTTTATAATTTTGTATGTTTTTAATGTTTTCATTGTTTCAAATGTTTTTAATGTTTTTAACATTTTTCAAAGCCACCTTGGGTCCCATTCCAGGAAAAAAGGCAGCATAGAAATATAATTGATAGATTAAAAAATGACAAAAATCTTTCTTTTCTTGCAACCCAGTACTGACTTAATAGCATATATGTCAAAATATCAACCCCCTGCTAAGAATGTAAAGTATGAGTGATCAGTAAAGGTCTCTTTCATATTAAAAGAATGAAAACTCAAAAGTGTGTAACTTGGACAGGCAGGACCAACTGATACTTTCTTACTCATTGTCAATTTTAAAATACAAAACTGTAGGCCATTATAAGTACTCAGTAGATTGTGGTGAATCAGCGGCCAAACAGACAGTAGATGGCTACTGATCCTCTCTCTTTCCCTCTCTCTCTCTCCTTCTCTCTCTCTCTCTCTCTCTCTCGATCTCTCATACACACACAAACACATACACAGAGTTCTGTCTCAGTTCTGCCTTAAGTGCCTCTGTTGATAGTATAGTATGGTTGACTTTGCCAGATGACCTACACACAGCTTCACATCATGATGAATGCAGGTTCATAACATCATGCTGATAAAACAGGGAAGAAATTTTCTTTACCAATATTGCAATTTTTCTATCAGAAGCTCAGACCCAGAAGCATAAATCCACACTAAAATCAGCCTTGGGAATTAATTCTTCACATTAGAAATAAGATTAGTTCCTGCTTCTGAGAAAACACGGCTGTATTATATGTACAGTGTTACTTGTTGCCTGGACAACACACTGTTAATTCCAACAGATTCCTTTTATCATAAAAACGAATTTACACTGAAGGGCAAAGACCACCTCCATATGCATCCAGCCTGCATTACAATCTAATCCATCACCTTATACATTTATAGGTGTCTGCTTCTCCTGACTTGCTGAAACAGTCACCATAAAAATGTCCATGTGAAAAGTCGGTTTAAATGTCATGTGTTTTTACTTGGAAAATACCTAGTTAGAGAAGCATCCGTTTGAGCAACACAGATTCCAGTGGATTTAAAAAAAAAAATTCTTCCTCAGAATATGGATGGTCACCAGGGGCTTTGAACAGTATTTGAGACAGTGGATATCTCTTATTATTTCCTGCTCCTTTCTGATGGTGATTGCATTTTGTATTAAATAAAAATAACGCTAAAGTAATTTCCCCCCTAAAAATAGTGTCAAGTTGGTTGTGAATGAAAAATAAGAGAATCACTGGCATCCATTGGGAAAGCATATGGATAGCAGGTTTCCCAGCTGAGGCCAATGAAGTGGCGGACAGTTTGGCACCAAGCTGGGATGCTGCAGCCAGCGTGGCAATGCATTCCCTTGGGGAAGGCTTCTAAAACAGTGCATATGCAACAGGAGGTGCCCATTGCTCCACTTATTTGTTAATTAGATTTGTTTGAGTGCCTAGCACTTACCATTTTGAAAATCAACCCCATGTCCTATTATAAAACTACTTGTTATTTGGCTTTGGGCTTATTAAACATGAATCGTAACAGTTGTGTCTATAAGACACTGAGGCCCTTTCCACATGTGGCAAGGGAAACGCTCCCTGCCGCTACTCACCAGCTTTTTGGTGGGTCCGGGTGAGTCCATCGGGATGAGGAACAGTGCAAGCTCGTTGCTCCGCACTGCACCAGCGTCCAAAATGACGGCTTCTGGTTAGTGAACGCTCTCCACCAACCGGAGAAGCTCGCCAGCCTAAAGCCCGCCCCCGGCAGATCTGCAGGCATGCACTAGCGTGCGCCTGCAAATCTGCAACGGAGTGTGGCGATGGAGCGACATGGGGTCGAGCGCTCCGTACTTTTAAAAAACATCTTAGAGGTTTTTAAAAAGCATGCTGCACGACCAGTTCTGGTCGCTCCGGAGTGGACTGAGGTGTGGAACTACAAAAAGTAGTCTGCCCCAGTCCACTCCACAGTTCAGAAGACCTCTGTTGGAGGTTGCTGTGCACTGTTTTAATAGGCCGGTATGGAAAGGGCCTGAGATTAAGCCTTAAACTTGTCCTGCAGCTGTTTATGTACCCTGTGTTTCTTCTGCAATAATCAGCAATGCCATGTCATGTGCTCAATGAAGAAAATAGAAAGGGATGATGTTTTAAAGTAAGACAGGAGTTTTAACAAGAAAAAAAAGAAAAGTGAACAATTTCAGGCAAAAAATTTATTTTTATTCTAACCCAGCAAAAATAGCAAGAATTGAAAATCAACCAAAACAAACAACAATAAAATATTGTGACCTTACTTCTCCATATCAATGTGTAATTTGTTATAATTTACCAATCCTCATCTTTTTCAAATCTTGTTGCTTCTCTAGATTGTGTTCTCATTACACATTATATCTGTTGCCAAAGATGAGTAACTTGATCTGGTGGTCCTGTTATTTCTGTAATCAAATTTTACACAAACTGAAAATTTTAGACAAAGGTAACACATATTCTTTTAGTGCTGTTATAAGCTACAGTGCACTACATGCTATAGATTGACTTTAAAAAATTATTTCTCAAGCTGACTGGAATCCTATATTGACTCACCTGGGAGAAAACAACATTGAACACTTTCTTCCTTCTGCGTAGGCATGGATCTAATGCCATTGAAACATGGCATTTTATCACAGTCTCTGGGGGTCTAATGATTTTGTCCAAATCTCTACAGACAGATAAATTTGAACAGCTTTAACTAATTTTAAATTCACAGAATCATAGAGTCAGAAAGGACCATAAGGGCAATTTAGACCAACAGCTAAAAGGTTTCTGAGAGGTGGCTTTCCAACCTCTGGTTTAAAAACTCCAACTAAAGAGAGTCCACACCTTTCAAAGGAGTCTGTTTCACTGTCAACAATGCTTGCCATCAGGGAGTTCTTCCTAATGTTTAGTTGTATCCTTCTTTTCTAAAGTTACCCACTGATATCCTTCTTAAACTGTGATGCCCAGAAATGGACAGAGTACTCCAGACACGGTTTAACCAATGCTCTCTATTCCTTCATCCATGTAACATACATTATAAAGTTGTTGAACAACACTAGGCTAAGGATAGAACTCTTCAGCATCCCAGTTGTCACTTCTCCAGAATGAAAACATTGGTGAGAATTCAGGGTTTGGTCTGTCAACCATCTACAAATCAAGACACAGACATAGATACATCAAGACAGAGAGATTCCGAGAAATCTGACATGATTTATTTTTGAGAAACCCATGCTGCCTGTTAATAATATGACATTGTTTTCTAATTGTTGACAGGCTGTTTTATGATCTGTTCTAGAACCTCTCCTGGCACTGACTTCAAGCTGACAAATTGGTAGTTTCCCAAGTCTCACCCCCCTCCTCTTTTGAAGATGGTCTTCTTCCAATTTTGAGGGACCTCACCTGTTCTGCAAGTATTCTCAAAGATTATAGACAGAGGCAGCTCATCTGGCCCTGGACACATAAATTCATTTACAGTAGCTAGTTATTCTTGCAGTCTCTACCGATTTTGGGCTGAAACACCCTCACTACATCATTCATTCTATTTTCACCACAATGAATAGTTTTCCACTATGGGAAGATCTAGGTAAAGAAGGTGTTGAGCTGTTCTGCTTTCTCTATGTCAACAATTAGCATTTCACCATTTCTGGGATGAGGAAAAGTACGGGGCAATAAGAACTTTCTTGTTCTTCCTCTTTTTCCAAAGATAGCTAAGACTCCTTCACCTTGTTTATTTAACCTTCATTCACTTGTAATTCTTGTCCAAATGCCTTCCTTGCTCCATATCATAGATCTCTGCACAGGTGTACACATCCACATAAAATACTATTACTATCCTCTTCTTTTTGCTCTGTTCTTTTTTAATACGATAACACTTCTCAGTTACTACATTCCAGTATGTGTCCCATCCCACAAAGTTCCAGTCATACATATTAAATCTTATTTGCTTTCCTCTGTTAAAAATTGAGGTTAATCTTGCTTGTTCCTCATGCTTTCTGCATAAATGTAGAGGCATCTGAACATGGGTCATTCTCTTCAGCTGCTTCCTGATTGTTGCTTCCTGCACACTGGTGGGTTCACATACCATCAACCCTTGTTTACCCTGTATCGTTGACAATATTGTCCCCAACACTTGGTGTCCCTTTATCCTCTGAAATACTGTCTTCTTCTCCCTGATCTTCCCCTCTTGATCATGTTTATGAGACTCTTAACACACATTTTCTTACCATTTGGTACAACCCTTCTGTTGATAGAAGTCCTCCTTCATGGTCATATGGACCATGTTACAATAGACCAAACTATTTGTCCACTCAAATTATTATTCTCTCTCTTCATGACTTTCAACAGGAAGGTATATGAGAAAACAACCCATGCTCCAAGGTCTTTCACTTTCTTCCATAGGGCCTCATGGTCATATATGTTAAAGGCCATTGCTGATACTATCATTTGTTCAAAGAGAGTGATTATGGTCAGTCTCTCTCTCTCTCTCTCTCTCATGTCTTGAATCCTCTCACACGAAAGAAAACGTATCTCTCAAGACAATAGTTAATTTGGTTCATATACTTTCAGTCAGTTGAAATGATTCCTTACTGTTTTAAATCTTCTAACAGTTTTTCACAATTTTACAGTTATTTTGTGCATATGCATCCTTGAGATCTTATGAGATAAGGGCAGAACAGAAATATTTTTAAAACATTTCTATATATAGAAAAATATGTGTATAAATGCTACAAACTAACAATGAATCTATGAATGCATCAATTATCAAGTTAAGATTGATGAACCGATGAATCTAATTAATCTATTCCATGCTGGAAGCGTGTCTTAAAACATTCTTATCTGACCTTTTGTGACCATCAGAGTTTGGAAAAATTACTTTTTTACACTACATTTCCCAGAAGCACCATGCTGGCTGGACAATTTTTGGAGCTATGGTCCAAGAATTTACTTTTCCTAGATCTGGTAGCCAAGTTACACATGTGCATGTGTTACGTCATCTCATACTACCTGATCCTATGCATATTTATTCAGAAGTGAATCCAAAACAGATGAATTGAACTTTTACTTCAGTAGGTCAGCATAGGATTGCAGCCTGAATCACTGCAAAAAGTCCTGTGTTATTTAACAAAGAACATGAACGTTATGGATTATAACACGTATATATAACAGATTATGTATATAAGATAGACTTTAACAGATCTGTGGAGTGTTATTTAGAATATTATGCATATATATATATATATGTGCATTTATATATAGTCCATGAACATTCATTTTAAAATAAACATTATAGTCTAATGTGCATGCAGTGCATGCATCCCCTTTGGAAATCAGGTATCTAACACTTGATGAATCATAGTTGATTGTGTAAAGTGTCTCTATGAATCCTGTATAATAGTGGAGGTGGTGTGAGATGAAAGAAAAGCTGCTTGAACAACAGCTGTTTATTTCCACAAGTGACATAATTGCACAAGGATAAGACAATTCTTTGCAGAAATTAGTACTGGCCAAAGAAGAAAGTCACAATAGAAAAAGGGAGAACTGAAAAGCAAGTCCACAATTGTAATGTGATGCTGTGAAATTAATTAGAAAACAAGACAGCTTGGGAAATTGTATTATTCTCGGGAAATGGGGAATATGAGCATAACATGTGAATTGTGAAGTCACCACAACAAGCAATGAAAAATATTTATTTTGGCTTGAGCTCATGGTGCAGGGTATCAAGTTATTACTGTAGCATAATGCCATAAAGATTACATTGAGTTACTAGGAACTAGTGAAAGAGCTATTGTAGCAAGGCCTCTTCATTGCTCTCCAGCGTATATTGGATTTCATTGCATTATGTAACTAAACTCACACTGATGGTAATTTTTGGAAAGTTTGATTAAAGTAGTTACAGTAGCTGATGAGAATGGCTGTTTTTGACTTCTGACATATTTGGAGAGATGAAGAAAGAGTAATTGCCAGCAATACTCCATGTGGTGCTTTATAAATCTTAGCATGTAGCCCTTGAGCTCAAGTTATAACCTTAAAAGGCATTTGCTTATACAGAGCAGAAAGATCTCTGTTTGCTGGAGCCAGCCAAATGACAACTCACCGAACAGGAAAGCATTAGGATTTTTAGCTGGGTAATGTTCCTACAAACAGCCCATGCTGTGCTAATAAAACTATTGTGACTGGCATCGTTTGCTGTGGAAACTGACAGATGAAGCAGTTAAGTAGTTTTTCAGAAAAGTTTCAACAGTAAATCATTAAAGCATGCAAACAATCCTCCTTCATCAGCCTGCAAATTGTTTAATAAAGGCAATCACAAATCGAAAACAATGTAAACAAACAAATCGGCACCTAATGAACATCCCTCAATGCTCACTGTAAACACATCTACAACTCAGAGAACATTTATCCAACACATTGTCAACTCATTGTAAACACATCTACAAGTCATTTACCCAGTATGTTGTCACCTCGTTGCAATTAAAGATGGCTGCAGGCTAACAGTAGTGTTTCTTTATACACAACCAGTTTAATAGCCTAAGGAAAACATGGCTCCAAAGCCCTGCTATTTTGAGCTAAACAGCATTTTATACTTTTAGCTTATGACCCAATACAGGCAACCTCAAAGGAGAAGTGGTTGTCTCTTCATTGGCCATATGAACCAATGAACATGTTCAATAAGTGGTAAAGAACCACAAAGAACACCTCTGCAGTACAGTACCTTCTTCTTCCCTTCTGCTACAGATATGGCATTCTCTTGAAGAAACAGATCAAGCAATTGGCTTCGGCATCATATTTGCCAGTGTTCTGCAGATTTTTCCACAAAGACACTCATATAAGACCTCAGGAGGAAATTCTGGGGATCAACTATGTTGAACATCGAATTCCTTTTCTAGCTCAGAATGATAACTGATAAAGGGACCAGAAAGGGCCCGTGACTGACCATACGCTCCAGGTACAACTCCTATTTCTCCTGCAAACTTCTCTTCAAATTAAAATGTGCACACAACACCTTTTACAGAATAACTTGATGCAGCACGGAGGAAATAATTTTGCCTTTATTAATGAATTGGACGTATAATAGCAACGTATGCCAGGTGGGATCACAATGGAAAATTAATGGTATAAATTTCCCCATAGTACTCATAGCACAGTGTCAACAGTATATTTGATAAATGGACAATTACAATGGGATAGGAGAGGTGTTATTAATATCTAAGTGGCATCGGAGTTTCTAAGTTGCTTTGTCAATGTCTGTAGACTCAAAGATATCACCTAAACTTATCCAGTTTATATATATTCTGGAAAAGAATCTAGAGATCTGAAAAGAGCTCTAGTCTACCTTGGGAACATTAAAAAAAATCCCACCTCACACCACCAGTGTTGTGTAAGGGAGTAAGTCTGAAATCAAAAAGAGCAGAGTTTGCCTTTTGATATTTCTATAGTTTTGAATTCAACAGGTTACAGTTGTCTAAAAGGAAGTTTTGATTCTTGGAAAGGTAGATAAATCTTTCTATCAGTATGTTAAACCTGATGCATCACTCACATTGTGTAACTCTCAAAGGTCACCTTGACACACAGATGACTGGTAAGGATGTGAAGAGGATGGAGCTCTGCGGGCTTTCACTCTCTGCAGGCTGATTGCTCATAGCAATGTGATTATTTTGCAGTCCCGTGAAAGGAAAGGGTAAGCAGCAAGTTGGCCAAATGCAAAGAAAAGGCAAGAAGGAATCCAACCTGACACAGAATGTAACTTTTTAAATATAGGATATTTCAACCAACAAATAAAGAGGCTCTTCCTTGGTGCCCCCCACTACCTTCCACTTCTGCTGTGCTGAAATTTATGAAGATAGGGGAGAAGCAAAAACCTCCAGTTTGTTGTAACATCCAGTAGAGATCAGACAGATTATTGATGGGCATTGTCAATGTCCCTATAGCAAAACAGGCTGCTATTGTCTCAGTCATTTGGCAGCATTCATTAAATTCATTATTCAACCAGATGTAGTCTGGGCTATACACACACACACACACTCCTCACAAACCAATCCCAAACCCATGGAGATCAACAGAAAATTCCCTATAGATGTAAACAGGTTTTATTTTTAAGAACTATAAGCTTTCCCAAACTTAACTTTTTTAAAAAAACCATCTGCCCATTACTTGAACTTATTTTTAAATGCTGACTTCACTGCTATAGCCTCTGTTTTCTTTAGGAACATGTTTCCATTCTTCGTTTTGGCATGGGCATTATCTCAATCATTCTAGAAAATACTCCCTCATGATTAAAAGCTGGCTTCTTTACAAACTTCATTTTATCTGTTAAATATATCCATATCTTCTTTCTCTAACTGCACAGGAGGTCTAGAACAACATCCAAGAATCTCCAGGACAAGCAACCTTTATTTTCCTTAACTTCTTTCCAAACTGTCTCTCATGTCAGACAAAATATTTATGTCTGTTTCCTCTGTAGACTCGGTATAATCAGAGACACTAATTTACTGTGAGTGGAAAGTCTAAATTCTCTGTTCAAGGGTAGTTTTCCCATATTACGCCACTATCTGAATATGTCTTTTTTTTTTTTTGCCTTCTAAAATATAAAGATTTAAACATATGCAAACAAATTTTTTCTCCTTAGTTTACATATTGAGAAATGGAGTAAGGCTCCAAATTCCAAATGACAACCCCCCACCACATACATCAAACAGATACATTAAAAAGATATAGGGGTTAGTGAAGATACTTGCCAGACCTATTTTGGAAGGATTTCCTATTTATGTCCCCCTTGCCATGGGTTTTTACAGGTACCATAGGGCTTCTTCGTGCAGATAATTTTTTGCACAGAAATTAATCTCTTTATAGGGAAGAAAAAGAGGCAACATCACAAGTGAACGGACATGTGTGCATGTTTTGTTGCAATCATGCCATTTTCTACGTGATGAATAGAAGAATCATGTCTAAAGGAGATGGCTAGGATTTTGGAATAGGCACATAAGTCTTTTTCTGTTTTTAAAGCACCTCTTTCAATCTGAGGTGAATTTGGGGATATGGCTGGCAGTGAATAAAGTACTTTTAAAAAATCTGCTAATGGATTCTCCTCCCCACTTTTCTTTTTGTTTGAACAGCAGATTCCAATGCTGTATAGAAACCACTTTGAGAAGCTCCCTTTAAAAAATGGTTTGTCATTTAGTGTGGTTGGCTATGTGATGTGGGGGAGGCTTTCTTAAAGACCAAAGCTCTATGGGGTGCACTCAGCTAGTGCAGTTATTTCTGTGTCAGCCAGCGTTTTCTAATGGAAAGTCTTTGAGTTAAATGTCTGAAAGATTCCTAGCTCCACAGCAAAAACTCCTGAGCAAACCCACCAGTCATGACATAGAGAAGTCCTCTTATGGATTGAAAACTGGTTAAAGAACAAGAACAAACAACTGATCCATTCTCACAGTAGAGGGAAGTGAGCACTTTGGTTCCTCCAGGCTGAGTATTGAGATTGATGCTTTTCAAGTTGTTCGTAAATCATCTGAAGTTAGGGAGCAAGTAGGGAAATGTCCATACTGTTGGAAGATAAGAGGCATCAATGCTTGTAAAGATTAGTGAAAGGGAGCTCTAGAGAGCATGCCTGCCATTTTTCCCAGTCTCTGCTCCTTTCTTTGATCTATGTTCTCAAGCCTCTTTGCTTTCTTCCTTCCTGCAGAGGTCACTTCTCTCTTCTTCTAAAAATTAGTCCTTTGTTGCCCTCTGTTTGGGATGGGAGTATCTGTGAGGCTACTGCTTCAGGATGGCTTATGCTCACTCATGAGAGCCAACTGTTAGGGACTCCTTTACCAAAAGTCGGGGAATCTCTTTTTTTAAAAAAATATTTCCTTTCCTATCCAAGATGGATTTTGCAAAACAATAAATATAAGTCCCCTCCCTTTTTACCTTACAAGAACATTTTTAGCATTTTTCTCTTGTTTATTGCCAAAGCTCACATTGGACTGGCTATGCTGCACTCTGTTTGATATATATAGTAAATATTTGTACACATGTTTGGTGGTGAGACTTATGTAGGCCACAATCTTATATAGTTCAGTGTAGTATGCAGATCTATGCTAATCTGAGTCATATGCCACCACCCCAACTTATTGAACAGTGTCTCACATCCCCATGGCCAGATGTCAGATAATTACAGCAGCACTGAGACATCGGCAGGACCCCAGTGAATCTCAATTTTGATGTCTTTATTTTGAGAATGGCTGCAGGGAGCATAACCAGGTGCTTCTGTGATTCTGCCTGCTCTCCAGAAAGTATGGAATAATTATTTGGGAGGTTTTTCACTCTGTACAGTAAGTCGGGGGGGGGCAATCGCATAGTGATGGGGGGCAATGCAGCCATTCGTCCCTGGCAGCAAAGTTTTTGGGGGCATCCCAGCTTGTAGCCATGCCCCCACCTGCCGTGGCCATGCCCCCATGCACCACAGCTACACTCCCAAGTGCTGTGGTCATGACCCCCTCCTGCCCACCCTCCACACACTGCTGGGAGGGGTATTGGACAGTGTGAAAAAAGGAATAAAACCCTCTGCACCACTCCCTAAAAAGGACATACGCACACATATGTCCATGTCCCTAACAGAATGCCAGCCCAAGAGTGGTGAGAATGTAAAACAGTTGTGAAAAGCTTCAAAAGGATCTCGCAAAACTAGGGGAATGGGCTGAAAAATGGTAAAATCTATTCAGTATAAATAAGTGTGAAGTGACGCACAGGTGAAACAAACAAACAAACAAACAAAAAATCCCATACTCACCTATACACTGATATGACCTAAACTGTCAGTAACTGACCAACAAGGATGTCTCAAGGTCTGTAGTAAACAGTTCAATGAAAATGACAACTCAGTTTGTGGCTGCTCTGAAAATGGCAAATTCCATGGTAGGCATAATTGGAGGGGGAACTACCAACATATTACTGCCCTTATACAAATCACTGCACATTAAAAAGGATAATGTAAAGTTGGAAAAGGTACAGAAGAAGGCAGCTGAAATGATTATAGAAATGGGTAGAGTGCTCTCAAACTAAAGATCCAGAAGTTCAGGATTGTTTAGGGAAAAGATGTAATAAGAGAAGCAAGAGAGGAACACAACTGCATGAAGAGTGGGGCCATTTCTGCACTAGACTGTTATAGTGCTATTATTCCACTTTCAACATCCTATGGAATCATCCCAGGATTCCATAGGATGTTGAAAGTGGAATAATAGCACTATAACAGTCTAGTGAAGAAATGGTCTAAAACAAAGTTTGGAGATTCATGCCATATTTTAGCTACCACAAATATTCAGAAGGATAGGGCAGTATGACCCCTAGCTCCTCTTATGGAAAAATGTATCACTGATAGCAGTGTAACTGACCATACCACTATCCTTGTCTTGAGTTGTAGATGTATAATTCATTCAAACTCTTAGCAAAAATCTTCCAACGCATGTGGAAAACAAAACAATGGTGCATAGACTGAAAATACTGAATGCACATTCCAATGCCCAACACGGGGCACCACAGATTGTAGTACCCAGCCCATGCAAGCAAAGTAATGTTCAAAATTCTACAACAAAGACTTTTAACCATACGTGGAACAAAAAAGGCCAGATTTCTAAGCTTGGTTCAGCAAAGGAAGAAGCACTAAAGGCCATATCGCAAACATATGTTGGATAACAGATTACAGCAGATAATTTCAGAAGAAAATCAAACTGTGTTTTATAGCAAAGTTTCTATGTATATCATGAGAAATTATTGTTCACTCTAAAAGAAATAGGAGTGCCACAACACCTGATTGTCCTGATATGTATCTATACTTTGGGCAAGAGGCCACTGTCAGGAAACAATATGGAAAAGCAAAATGGTTTGCTATCAGGGAGGGAGACAGACCAGGATGCATTTTATCAGCCTACATCTTCAATTTATATACAGAACATATCATACAGAAAGCAGGACTAGACTCAAAGGAAGCAGGCATAAACATTGAGGAAGGATAAGATAAGCAGGTGACGCCATGTTACTTGCAGAAAACAGCAAAGACTTTGAACTATTACTGATGAAAGTTAAGGAAGAAAGTGCAAAAGCAGGATCCTAGCTGAATATTAAGAAGACAAAAATAATGACCAAAGATGATTAACATAACTTTAAAGTGAGTATCAAAGATATTGATATTAAAGATCTCCTATATCTTGGCTCAGCCATTAATCAAAATGCAGATTGAATTCAAGAAATCAGAAGATGCCTCAGATGTGGGAACACAGCAGTGGCAGAGCTTAGAGTGTGTGGAAGGGGGGCAGGGCTGCAGTGCAAGGGGCATGGCCACTGTGCAGGGGTTGTGGCTGCGGTGCACGGGGGCATGGCCAGGGCACACGGGTGTGTGGCCAGGGTGTGCAGGGGACATGGCCAGGGCGTGCGGGGGCGTGGCTACTGGCCAGGATGCCCCAGAAACATTGCTGTTGGGGGCAAATCGCCTCCCTTGCCCCTACGCGACTAGAACACAGGCATGAGGGAAATAGATAATGTTCTCAAGTGTTAAATATTAAATATTATTATCTATTATATTAAATACCAAACTCAGAATCATCCAGGCCATAGTATTTCTGATTTCTATGTATGGGTGTGAAAGCTAGATGGTGAAGAAAGCTGACAGCAAGACAACCAGCTCATTTGAAATGTGGTGCTGGAGAAGGCTTTTATGGATACTATGGACTGGTAAAAGGACAAATGAATGGGTCCGAGAGCAAATCACACCTGAACTCTTACTAGAACAAAGAGGACTAAAATGAGACTGTCATATTTTAGACATACCATGATGTAACATGATGTAGAGAGTCACTGTTAAGTTGAAGATGACCTGATGGCAAATAGCAACAAAATCATTGCTTTTCTAAGACTGAGAGAGTTATAACTACACCCTTCTCCTCCTCCTCCTTGTGGAGGAAGTTATAACTATGGCCCTTTTCGCACGGCATTTGCCATGCGAAAGGGCCCCTCGAGCAGTGCGTGAATGTGAGGAGCAGTCCACATGACACACTCATGGTACACGATTGTGAATCGCTCCAGGGCCCCGCATGCACTTGCCGTGCGTGTGGAGCTCCAGAGCCGTGGTGCTTGCCCTTCCTGCCCCAGCGCAGTCTGGGAAACTCCCAGGCTGCACTGCAGAAGGAAGAGGAGGGGCTCTCGTGCGAGCAGCTGGCAGCTGTGGAGCTGAAGCAACGGGGACACGAGAACCTCTCGCTTGAGGCTGCTCATGTGATCCCCCCACCCCAGCGCTAAGAAAAGGTGAGTTGCGAAAAGGGCCTAGGTTGAGGTGTTGTTAACATTTCCACATAGAGACCACTGTGCTCAGATGCCATGCCCTGGGCCTTCTAAAGGCATGGCCTGAGACCTTGTGAAGATTCAGAACACATATCTGAAGTGCAACATCTTTTGGGTGTTTTTTTTGCATGGCATTTCCAATGTGAAAGGGCCCCTTGAGCGTCGCGCACATGTGAGGAGTGGTCCACACGACACACTCACATTTGCGTGATATTCAAGGGCCTGACGCAGACCACGCATGCATTTTTTCATTTTTAGCTTGAAGCCAAAAATGCTGCATGGTCGCGCATCACTCCAAGGCCCCATGCGCACTTACCTGGTGTGCGGCGCCTCAGGAGCTGGGCCAGTTGCACTTTTTGTCCAGTGCAGGCTGGGAAGGTCCTAGGCTGCATTGAGAAAGGGAGAGGCAGGGCTCTCACTCGAGCAGGAAGCTTGTGCGGAGCCGAAGGACCTCGGACGCGAGAACCTCTCTCCGGAGGTTGCTCATGCGAGCACCGCACCCCAGCACCGCAAAAAGGTAAGATGCGAAAAGGATCTTGGTTGAGTCTCACTCATCTTGACTTTATGTCTTTGGCTGATTGGTCAGTTGGTTGGTAGCCCTGTTTAGAACAGGTCAGAGAACACCACACAACAATAAAATACAGTTTATCTAGCTTTTTATTTAAGATTGAGAAGTATGTAGTGAGGAAAAGATACAAGAATGCATTTTTAAACTCTCTTTCATTTTCTTTTCTGTTTTTATAATTTGCAGTAATTGCAGAGCAAACTCTGTTTCTGTACCCACGCAGTGTAAGAAACTAGAAACTAAATGAGGAGAAGAGGAGAAGCAGGGAACTGAACACCTTGTACATCTGCTACATCAAAGATGAGGTTATACACAGGGGGAAAGTACAATAAACACACCATAAAATAAAGATGAAATGTACAATAGTATTACTTATCTTCTAACAGCTTGAAGGAGTCTCTGATAATTTCTTGGAAAAGTGGTTTCCCTTCTTAATCATTATTGATTCAATGAAGGTGAGGAGGTACAGCAATATTAAGCTCTATTTTTATTTATTACATAGTTGGAAGTAAGTTACTTATGTTTATATATGGCTGCATGAAAGGCCATACTGTTACTATTTATTTTTATTGCTCTTGTTGAACACAACAAATGGTGTTTGAATTTTTTTAAAAAAAACAAATGTGTTTTATGCATAATCTTTTCACTCCACTGTTGCTTTTGTGACAGAAGGCTGCTTAGGTATAGGTCAAAAATTAAATTACTGCATTTAAATTTACTTTTCTGCTGGGTTAAGCTCCCCCCTCCCCATTTTTCTGACAGCAGCTTTGTCATTTTTGTGAGACAGATGTTGAATGGCTACTTTACCAGTGGAAGCTGTAATCTTTGATGAAAAGAGAAGCAGAAAGGAGAGCTACTGCACCTGCTGAAATTCTGCCTGTTGCATCACTGGAAAAGGTTCTGAGGCTCTATGATAAAAAAGGATAGCCACCCAAACTGGAATGGGCTATGAGCTGAAGGTGCTGCAGGCTATATTTCAGATGAGGGAACTAGCAAAACCACCTCTTGAGTATTCCTTGCCTAAGAAAACCCTATGAAATTTATGGGGGCTATTTCCGCACTAGCCTGTTATAGTGCGATGATTCCACTTTCAACATCCTCTGGAATCCTAGGGTTTGCAGTTTTGGGAGGGGCCAACCAGCCCCTCCTGAAACTGCAAACCCCAGGATTCCAGAGGATGTTGAAAGTGGAATCATCGAGCTGTAATAGGTTAGTGCGGAAATGGCTGGGGTTGCCGTAAGTCAACAGGTGATTTGAAGGTGCACACACACAGGGGTCAAATTCAGAACAAGCACTTAAAGCCAGCTTTGAGGATTTTGTATTGGAACCAGTGTGGGTTGGTGTTTGCTTTTGAGGAAGTATGCCGGTCAGGTTTTCCTTGCTGGATAATCGATTTTCTTACCACTTAATTATGCTACCACTATTTTGACTTGTTTCCTGCAGTACGTGCAGCATTGTGGGTGTACTTTGTGGTTAGATATTCATGTTTGAATGGAGAATGCATTAGCTTTCTAAGAGCTGGTAATTTTTTTTTTTAAAAAAAGCATAAAGTTGAAGAACTTGATGCTTTGGGACCAAAGCAACAATCTTATAATTACTCGAAACTCTCAGTTTTTCCTTTTCAGAATGTTGCCATGGATTTTTCTTTAAAATAAAGATGAAGTGGAAAACTGAAGAATCCATGCCAGGTGTGAAGTAAAATAACAAGTATATCTGTATGTTTAAAGTATGCATTTTTCTGAGTATGTTTTACTAAAATATTCTATTATATGATTTTTTTAAAAAAAATCTCTCATAAATACAATTGATTCTTTTGCAAAAAGGTCACTGAATCAGTATTAGTAATTCTAAGATGATGCAAGGTGAATGGTTACTATGTGTTAATTAATGTGACCATATTGATAGAAGATGTTTTCTTATCTGAAGTGAAGCTTAGTTCTGCCGCTCCTGGCTACAGTGACACAGTCTAATGGGGCAATGTGGCTAAAAACAAGGAACAATTTGAGATGGTCCTCTGCCCCGCCTTATCAGGTGTGAGGGACTATTCTGAAGTCCTTTCGCACTAAACAATAAAACACTATTATTTCTCTTTAACTTCCATAGTTCCCCCTGCTAGAATTTTTGTGATTGGTAGTTTAGAGAAGGGCAGCCAGAGAGCTCTAGTGGCTCACCACACTGCAAACCCCAAGGCTCCACAGGATGGAGCCATGGCAGTTAAAGTGGAATGATACTACTATAACCCTGTTGTGAGAAAGGTATGTCCATGAGTCAAATGATTTGGCTTTCCGTGGGCCCATACGAGGTAATCGCAAAATCTGGTACCTGACAAAGTATCACAAAGGTTTCAAAAATGGTGGAGTAGACAAGGGGCCTTTTACTGGTCCATCCTCAGGTCCCTCTACACTATAAATCTACAATAAATTTTTTTTAAGTTTTAAAAATTAAAAAAAACTGTTTTATAATATTTGCATCTATAATCCTGTCCACTTTCTGTATCAATATCACAATATCATATATGAAAACATAACATTTTTATCAGTATTGCTATCTAAATATTATCTTTCATGTTTATAAAACAAAATCGCAGCCCTCATCAAATCATTAAATAGAAATGAAGTTGGGGTTTTCAAAATTATAATGTCATTACAGTGGTATATATTCCAGCAATTGTTTCTCAGGTTAAATAAAACCCACTCTGCATAAAGGAAGATATTCAGTTGGATTGTCTTCATACTTCCTTGTCCTATGTCCAAGTGAGGAGAAGCTAAGTGCATAGATTGTCCAGTCCCAATCAAGAGCAACTATGGCCACCTTCAGAGGGGTGGGGGAAAAAAGGAAACCTGGAAGTCCCGGGTTTTGTATCTGAACTCTCCAGTTTTGTTTTGGAGATCCACATGACATTTACTTCATCTCAAAGTATTTCCTGGGAACTCCTAGCATTGTAAAGGACTTTTTATTCAAATTCAGTTTAAATTAATGCAGTACTTTCTGAAATGAAATGTATCTGTACTTGCCTATGGGTTTGTACTCTCATAAAACTAGCAAAAATGGACACCATCAGTAAACACAGCTATTGTTTCCAGGACACAGGCTCTACAAAGATCAAGTGAAGATGGATGCTAGCACTAAAACAAAATGATCCTGATGCTTAACTAGTGTAATATTGCTGAAGCTCTTTAGCACTTTGACTTTAACTCTGAGTAATAATAACAAAGGCTGAGTGGAAATCGGCAAAAGTCAATTTCTGAAAACTTGCATTAAATTATCAGTGGGAGGAGGAAGGAAAAGGATGCAAGGGATGGGGAGAGGAAGGGAAACCCAGCATACTTCAAGAAAGAGACTGGAAACCATTCATGAATAAGCAGGTACAAACAGAATTGGAAAAGTCTTGATACTGCCATTGATTTTTTTTCCCTTCTGAAAGCACATTGTGGGCCTGGAAGCACACTATGGGCCTTTCTGCACGTTATGCTGCTATTATTCCACTTTCAACATCCTGTGGAATTCTGGGGTTTACTGAGACCAAAAAGCTCTCTGGTTGAGAATTCCAAATGCCCCTCCTAAACCACAAACCCAAGATTCCACAGGATGTTCAATGTGGAATAATAGCACTATGACAGTGTAGTGCAGAAAGGCCCTATGTCTCAGACAATAGCTTGTGACTTTGGGAGGCTCATTAAGAACTAGAGGGGCCATCATGTTCAAGTGAGATTAAGGTGGGACTCTGAAGCCGTTCCAGATATAGTCTGATTCCGTTTGTATACCTATGCAAGATATTCTAGGAGTGCTATCACGGAAAGTAAATTAGTAAATGAAAATAAGCAAATAAAATATAATTTACAATAGACAGTAGCATCTTCACATATATACTTTCTTTCAATTTTGGTAAAACTAACAGCCTGATTGATCCCATGCATTTTTTTTTTACTAGAGACAGCCCAGAAAGATGATGATAATATAATCAAGGAAATTAAGAAAGTGAATGGGGAAGAACAGACACAAAACAGGCTTCAGTGCTGGATTCCTAGGCCTTTTCCGCACTACACCCTTATAGTGCGATGATTCCACTTTCAACCTCCTATGGAACCCTGGGCTTTGCAGTTTAGGGAAGGGCCTTTAGAATTCTCATCCAGAGAGCTCTTTGGCCTCAGTAAACTATAAACCCCAGAATTCCACAGGAGGTTGAAAGTGGAATAATAGCACTATAAGGGTGTAGTGCGGAAATGGCCCTAGACAGGGAGGGGGCAATGGAATAATAATGGGACCAATTAAACCATTGATAATCCAGCCTGGACTGTATTTAAACAGAAATTAATCTATCTTCCTTTTACACCTCATTAAGGCACCTGTATCCCACCATCTGATTCACCTACTTCAGCCTCCTTCCTGCATAGCAGGATTGTCTCTCTATTGGGAGAGTGAAAGGACATGACCTTGTAGCAATAGCAACAGAATGTGTATTTCTATACTGCTTATCAGCTAAGTGCTCTCTAAGTAGTTTATAATGTGTTAACTATTTGCCCCCAACAAACTAGGTGCTCATTTTACCAACCTGCAGAAGGATGGAAGGCTGAGTCAACCTTGAGCCTGGCAGGACCAAACTCACAACCTTGTGGCTGCAGTACCGGCATTTAACCACTGCACTAGCAGGGCTCCTAGGAGATGTACAGCATTAACTTGGAAAGTTCCAAACATATCTAGGGGTCTATTCTAGTTAGGCTGCTCAGCAGATCCTAATTTCTATTTTGAGTAACAATATGCCAAAGGAACCAGAATTCTTATCCTTTTGAAAAGTGACATTAACCAGGGGTTAAGCAAGTACTCTACAAGACAGTAATGCAAGAAATGACAAATGCGACATTTAACAGATCCTTGGGCTTTTAAATAATTTATGTTGTGCATGGTGGGGGGGGCGTTAACTTTATTTCAAGTGACATCTCCCATAACTTCCAACTGTCACAAATAAGCCAGGATTTGCAGTGCTAATCCTTGGCATTCCTAGATTCTTAATTTATTTTAAAGAGTCCCAGATACCTTTTCCTTCTGCCTGTCACTCACAGTATTCTGTGGCTCTGGCTACTGACTGTTGCAGAGTGCAAATTTCAAAGCTGACTTTGCAGTAACTTAGTAGTAGAAAGCATGCAAATTGGAGGGGAGAAGTGGAGTTTTGCCCCTCCCAAATGGAGGAACTTGTAGCCACTCCTGCTTTGGAATCTAGTTTGCAATGTCCTCCTTCAAGAATGTGTGTTGTTCTTTCAGTAACCAAAACAAACACAACATACAGAAGGCAGTACATGTGAAAAGGATCTAGGAATCTTAGTGGACCACAAGCTGAACATAAGTCAACAGTGTGATGTAGCAGCTAAAAAACCCAGGGCAATTCTGGGCTGCATCAATAGGAATATAGTGTTGAGATCAAGCGAAGTAATAATGCCACTCTATTCTGCTTTGGTTAGATCTCACCTGGAATACTGTGTCCTGTTCTGGGAACCACAATTCAAGAAGGATATTGACAAGCTGGAACATGTCTAAAGGAGGGTGACCAAAATGGTGAAGGGTCTGGAAAACATGCCCTGTGAAGAGTGGCTTAGGGAGCTAGGTATGTTCAGCCTGATGAAAAGAAGCTTAAGAAGAGACGTAATAGCCATGTTTAAATATTTGAAGGGATGTCGTGTTGAATATGGAGCAAGCTTATTTTCTGCTTCTCCAGAGACTAAAGGCCTTTCCACAGGATGACACTCAAATGAGTCATCTTGTCACAATCCTGGCAGCACTTCTACTAGGATGGGAGCCGATTCCCAGCACTCCTCTCCACACCTGCAGAAGGGAGTGCGAGGGATATACCCTTTCCATCCACATTCCATCCAGCCTTCTTCCCATGCTGCAGTGGGGAAGGAAGTGAGTGATTGCGCTTCTGGTCCTTCTGCATAGCTAGCTGCAATGGAAGGCTTGCATGATCGAGCGTCATTGATGTTTTCCCATCAGTGATATACTCCATGATTGCACCGGCTGGTGACACAAGAAGAGCAGGAACATGATGTCATCATGCAGAAGTGTAATCATGTCCGGTTCCTATTGTGTCCCCATGTCGGGAGAATGCTGTCCTGTGGAAAGGGCCTAGGACATGGAACAATGGATTCAAACTACAGGAAAAGAGATTTCACCTAAACATCACGAAGAACTTCCTGATGGTAAGAACCGTTTGACAGTAGAATATGCTGTGGTGGAGTGTGGTGGAGTCACCTTCTTTGGAGGTTTTTAAGCAGAGGCTGGATGGCCATTTGCTGGGGATGCTTTGACTGTGTGTGTTCCTGCATGGTAAGGGGTTGGACTCAATGACCATTGTAGTCTCTTCCAACTTTGTGATCCTATGATTCTGTGAAGACATGGAGAGCCTTGCCAACAAAAGAAGCTTTCCCTGAAGGTATCCCCTGTAAATTATATCTGTCTCAGAAACTGTGCATAACACTCTCTCTTAATGTCTTTCTCTCTACACACACTTTCCTCCTCTTTTAAAGTTTTGTAAAGTCTCTCAGGGAATTAATTATACTACGTAGAAATACACATGGTTTTCAGTGCCGGGGGCACAATCTTGTGCCCAACACTTTTAAACATCTGTAGCAGGGATGGACAATTGCACAGGGGTCAGGGCCAATTTTCTTCCTGTCGATCCCTTCAGGCCACTCCCCTCATCAGTGCTCACTAATATCTGTATCATCCAAGTCTTTCCCAATAGCAAATGGTGACACTTCCTGACATCATTTTGAGAAGGATTCCAATGAAAATAAAGGTATTTAGCAATATTGGGCCATTCTCTGTGGAGCTTGGGCATTTTTGTCACATTTGGAGGGCTCCCCACATAGTCTTTAGGCAAAAAAACCTCCCAAAATCTATCTTTTTTTTTTAATGGTAGGCTAAGTGGCTTTGGGACACTGGCTGAGGTCTTCAGGGCCCTCAAAAGTGAGGTCCAAGGAGTACACTTTGCCCACTTATAATGTATATCAAACTGTTGGAAACAGACATCAGAGACTATAAGACTGGTTATCATCAGTATGTAAATGAAACCCACCTGAGGCCATTTCCACACTAGCCTGTTATAGCGTGATGATTCCACTTTCAACATCCTCTGGAATCCTGGGGTTTGCAGTTTAGGGAGGGACCAACTGTCCCCTCCCTAAACTGCAAACCCCAGGATTCCATAGGATGTTGAAAGTGGAATCATTGCGCCATAACAGGCTAGTGCGGAAATGGCCTGAGTCAAATGGAGCCATACAAAACTCAAACTGGTTTCTGGAGGCAATGGTGGTCTTCAGGAGGACTAATCAAATGAGGATGAGTCCTGGAAAAGTGAAGTCCTTGTGGGTAGGTGATTCTTGAGCTATGGAGCTGGGCAATGTACCTGTCTTATATGAGGGTTCTTCTGTCTACAAGACACCCTTTTCGCATGGCATTCGTCATGCAAAAGGACCTCCGGAGCGTCGCACGATTGCGAGGAGCATTTCAGATGACATCCTCGCAATCACACGATGCTGCCGAGGCCAGTAGGCGCCAATCGCGCACTATATCATTTTTCGCTTTTAGCTAAAAATGGTGGGCGATCATGCATCACTCTGGGGCCCCACACGCACTTACTTTGCGTGCAGAGCCGCGACCCTTGCACTTCCTCCCCCAGTGCAGCCTCGGAAAATACCCAGCTGCGCTGCAGAAAGAAGAGGCGGAGTTCTCATGCTGCTTGCTGGCCGGCCGGCAGCTCCTATGGAGCAGAAGCAGCGGGAAAGCGAGAGCCTCATGGAAGAGGCTGCTCGTGTGATCCCTGCGCGACCACGCCAGATGCAGGTAAGTTGCGGAAAGGGCCTAAGTGTGTAGTCTGCAGAACTTTTGGATTGTCCCATCACTTGAGGTTCAAGTGACCTCAGTGGCAAAGAGCACTTTCTAACAGCTTCATCTAGTATGGTAGCTACACCCACTCCTGGACAATGGCAGTTTCTTTATTGTAGCAACTGTTATATTGTATCTGACTGCATTGTGAACTACTTCAGGATTTTTTAAAAAAATAAAATAAAAAGTGGTAGATAAATATTCTGAAGTATCTAAATAGATAAACTTTCTTGTACTCAGGCAAGTGTATACAATTCTGATCTTAATCATTTAAACCTGAGGTGGACAATACAGTAAAATCATAGCCTCTTGGATTCCCAAACAGTATCAACAACTATGCATGCCTATGCTCACTAATTGCTAGTTTGCAAACTTCTTTTTTGCTTCTTTTATCATACCCACTATCTTCATTGGTTGACCAACCAAACCCAAAGGGTGATCACGAATGGCTGCTTTTCATCCTGGAGAGAAGTGACTAGTGGGATGCCACAGGGTTCTGTCCTCAGCCCAGTGCTGTTCTATATTTTTACCAATGACTTGGATGAAGGAATAGAGGGCATGCTCATCAAATTTGCAGATGACACCAAATTGGGAGGGGTTGCTAATATGCCGGAGGACAGGATCAAAATTCAAAATGACCTGGATAGATTGGAGAGCTGGGCCAAGGCGAACAAAATGAAATTCAACAGAGAGAAGTGTAAGGTCCTACACTTAGGTAGAAAAAATGGAATACAGAAATATAGGATGGGGGATGCGTGGCTGGATAGCAGTACGTGTGAAAGGGATCTAGGAATCTTAATAGACCACAAGCTGAACATGAGTCAGCAGTGTGATGTGGCAGCCGAGAAAGCCAATGCAATTTTCGGCTGCAGTCAATAGGAGTATGGTGTCTAGATCGAGGGAGGTACTGGCACCACTCTACTCTGCTTTGGTTAGACCCCATCTTGAATACTGTGTCCAGTTCTGGGCACCCCAGTTCAAGGAGGACATGGTCAAGCTGGAACAAGTCCAGAGGAGGGCAACCAAAATGGTGAGAGGCCTGGAAGCCATGCCCTATGAGGATAGACTTAGAGAGCTGGGTATGTTTAGTCTGCAGAAGAGAAGGTTAAGAGGGGACATGAGAGCCATGTTTAAATATTTGAAGTGATGCCATGTAGAGGAAGGAGAGTGCTTGTTTTCTGCTGCTCCAGGGACCAGGACAAGGAGCAATGGATTCAAGCTGCAGGAAAGGAGATTCCACCTGAACCTCAGGAAGAACTTCCTGATGGTCAGGGCGGTCGAGCAGTGGAATACGCTGCCTCAGAGTGTAGTGGAGTCTCCTTCTTTGGAGGTTTTTAAGCAGAGGCTAGATGGCCATCTGTTGGGAGTGCTTTGAGGGTATTCCTGCATGACAGGGGGTTGGACTGGATGGCCCCTGTGGTCTGTTCCAACTCTACATTTCTATGATTCTATGATTCATGCATTACTGTTAAGCTGTATCCATTTTCAATTTTTTTGTCTTCCATTAGATTTGATCATGCACTTTTTTGGGTAAGTAAATCTACCTTTATCTGTTTTACAAAGACTAAGGCCCTTACTGCACTGTGGCCCAACAGTACTTCATCCCTATTCCATCCCAGCAGTGCCATTTTGTTGGGATGGGATCGAGGCCTGAATGCTCCCCACCACCCCCAGTAGGCTGCCAGTGGATGAGTAGTGTTAGGAACACTCTTCTCCCTTCCGCAGTACAGCTCGCCTCTTCCTATGCTGTACTGTGGAAAGAAGCACTTCATAGTGTTTCCACCTTTACTGCATGCTTGTAGCCAATGGGATCATTGCAGGAAAGGGGGCTATTACTGGATTTTTTTTCCAGTAATGGCATATGGTGCAGTCATGACAGATGGGATGTGACAGGAGCAGGACTGTAATGACATCATGTGATGGCATGCATTCCAGACCAGCAGCAACGTTACCACGCCAGGATGGTGCTGTCACGCGGTAAGGGCCTAAGCTTATCCTTTTTCTCTGCTAAACCCTGTGTGAAGAGGTGGGCATGGGACTAGTTTTTGTTTAGCTTCTGCATGGCTAATTTGATTACTCTGCTTGAGAAATCCACCAGTATCTCTTCTACTTTTGAACAAATTGGGGATGTTGGATGCAACCCTCCAGAATATTATGCAGATAAGCCATATGTGGACTATAGACTTTCAGATATTGTCTGTACTGATTAAAACTTTTTTGTGCTGCCAGTTTTTATGTACTCATTCCTAGATCAAAGCTTTTTTAAGAGAGAAGACGAGAGTGAAAACAACTCCTTTGATGCCATTGAAGTCATCTCTCCTGAACAGGTGTGGCTGGGTGCAGGTGGCAGGTTGGGGAGGGAGGAATTAGCAGAGTTGCAAGAAAGGACTTTGCAGAAGCAAAACCTGTATCTTGGTCATTGCTATTTACCCTCCTGTGCAGAGCAGAGTTGCTACAAGGAGAAGCACAGGACTGCAAACAGATCTGCAAGCACAAGAGCAAAGACACACAAACAAAAGTTGGCAACTCTAATTGGAAATAAAGGAACTCAGCTGGTTATTTACTACAGAGAAAGTGAGCAAGGTTGTTTAACTATATTTGCCCTCCAACCACATCTTCATTGATTGCATAAATATCTGCCCTTTGTTCTTGTCTCCAAAGTTCACATTAAGCAATCCTACACCTTTCCTTTGAAAAGTCTTGCCTGAAAAAGCAGAAAATGGCAACTGTGCAACATGCAATAAGTAGATCTCTTGTTTATGTGTTCTCTCTATTAAATATAAAACATTTTCATTTCCTTTGTATAGGAAATTCAATAGGACCAGGAAAAAGGGGTCAACCAAGTACTACGACTCCCACTATAAAAAGTGAGTGGTGCTAATATTCCTTTTTCAGTTCTCATGCGACTGCAAATAAGGAAACAGATAATATATAGCTTTCATAAAACTTCAGGTACAGCGGAGAATTAGCATGAGAGTTGGCGCAAGCAACTTGCTAACGGAAGGTTGGCCAAGATCTCAGATTTATGCTACAAAATTTAAATAGTTTTCTCTTGAGGTTAGCTTGGAACTATTGGTTGGCGGCAGGCACACTTGGATGTATTCCTAGGAAGTAGCAGGCAGTGAGAGAGCTTTATGCCCTGAAGAATCTATTTTGCTGTATTAGGGCTTTGGATCAATGCAAAAGGATGGTTAAAAAAAGACACAGTGAAAGCTTTAAGGATTTGAACATGTTCTCTTGCAGAATAATAAATAGATAAGAAAATTCAAGGGGCAAAATAGAGATGGGAATGAATATTACTATGATATTGAGATTGGAATGAATAAGCATAGAAATATGCTTATATAAATCTGTATGTATGCCCACTTAGCAGGGACATATGGTTTTACCTCACTATGAGAAAATTAACATTAGGTTTGTTTGTTTTTTAAAGGTCATGTGTTATGTTCAAATGTAAACATTTAGGAGGTTTTCACCTTTGCATTTAAGCCTCAAATTGAATTCAGGCACAGGTAATTTAGTGGTTAAAACATGGTTATCTACGGTATGTCCAGGACAATTTTAGAATCTGAGGAACATGAGGTCACAGACCAGAGTTAAGAAGGGAGATTAGTCCAATAAGAAATTCAAGCTGCCTTTAATCACATAACTGGGAGTGGGGTGTGGGGACGCACTGCTGAAGAAAGAAGGAGATGTGAGACTTGTAAGTCAGTCCAAGAAATTGCTGAGAGAGGAGGAAAAGCCCATAAATTAAGCAAACCTGTTCTTTAAAAAAATTGTTTACGGTTAACAGGGAACATTACCATGGACTCTTAATGCTCCATCCTTTATCCTTTCTACTATTTCAACACCAAAAGACAAAAACACTTTGTATTCCTTGCAAATACCTGTGATTTTGTTCTAAAATTTATATATTTGACATTTGGGTAGCAACTGTTTATTAAGAGAAAACTGCTGAATTCTACGATGTACTAGAGCATGAGCAAGGGGAGATGCTTCAAACTCAAATAATCTAGTTTTTGCTAAAATCATGAGTGTTTCACCTTGCTCCACCATATAGCGGCCTAAATGCAAGCCTGCCTGCCAAGGACACTTTGCACTAACATCAGTAGTGCCAAACCAAGAAACAAGAAAGGAATATTAATAATGGAAGAATTTGGAAGCATTTCTATGAATGAATGCAAAAGCTGGTTTTCTACATGCTGGGTGAAGCTGTGCTTATCATGCCTGTGCTCATCCTGCTTAGGTAGGAGAAATCAGTAGAAGGACTGGTACACATTCTATTTGGCTTGTGGTTGATTCATTGTGCCTCATACAGGACGGTCCCCCTAGAAACAGCGGTCTTGCTCCTCCTCCTGCAGCTTTTCCCATCAGAATGTATGGCAGTGATAGCTTCCAGTCAGTAGGGCAGCAAATCCTCACCAGTTTCATATCTTGATTCTGAGGAAACTGACACCTCATTGCTCATAATGAGGTATATGTGTGTCTCTTGGAATTCTTGGACTCTAATTCAGCTATGTTTGATGACTCGTCCCCCCCCCGCTTTTTTTTGGCTTTGGTTATCTTGGCTACTGGGTTGGTTTAATGACTTCTGGACCAGCTCAGGATCCTGTTCATTTTTCTGGATTATCTGTCCATGATTTAGATTAGATTGACTTTGGTGTAGCTACTTCCATTACAATAATCTGTCACTTCTGGACATGCTGGGTTTTAACTAAAACTCCAAGGAGCTAACTAAGGTGCTGAATCCTTACCACCTTGGACAGCTCCTTTAAAGTTCAGACTAAAACCCAGAGTTGATTTACCACCCCAGTGACATGGGAGCCACCAGCTGCTACCAATCACAATCTTGCAGATGGCAGAACAATTGTATCACCCAGGCTTTGGTTCCACTCTGAAAGAGTCTAATAGGTCCTATTTGTTGTTGCTGCTGTTGTGTGGTTTCAAGTTGTTTCCAACTTAAATTCACATTAGGGTGGCCATATCATGCAGTTTTCTGAAGCTGAGAGTGCGTGATGTACCCAAAGTCACCAGGTGAGTTTCCATGGCTGAGCAGGGAATTGAACCCCGGTCTCCAGAGTCATAGTTTAATGCTCAAACCGCGACATCACACTGGCGCAGGGTCCAGTTAGTTCTTAAAAGATCGTAACAGAAGACAAGTCCCTCACAATGTACCACAAAGGCAATTCTCATTGATGTATGTTCAGATATCAAGATAAGGCGTTATTTCCACAGGAGAATTAGTGCATGATAAGGACCTCCCAATTCAGCAAATGGAAAGCCAACCCTTGCACTCTTCCTTGGAGTGGCTTCCAAGTAGCTTAGTGCTACTTTTTGGGGGATTACATCTCTCAGAATCTCCAGCTAGCAGCTGTATCCACAAAAAATTTTTTTTTAAAAAAATCAGTATTTGTATGATGGAAAAAAACAAAAAATCTAGAGACTCTCATGGAGCCTGAAAGAGTAGCAAATCCATTAGGACAAAAGCATTTGACTTCATCAGATGTATGACACATTATCCTGAGTTATACAGGGTGATGGGGATTGTAAACAGTAAGGTGAAAGGGAAATGAAAGATTAAAATCCATGTTTTTCCTCTTTTCTTTGCTATGCTACGGTTTAAACTAGTACCAGCCTACAAACATATTATCTTGTACTCCCTCTAGGGACAGAAGATGGCCATGGAGCCTTAGTCTCTGCAGATTTCTCTTTTGTTCTCCATGCTAACCACCTTTAAATAATGTCTGAATCCTGCACTAAATCCAGATGACTTTGCACTAAGCTTCACATTTGTTGCTTCGCTTCAGCTCTTCTTGCACATCATGATCTAGCAGAAACAATGATCGTGGTTGTTTTAAAATATTCTATATTCACCCACAAAGATGAGTTCTAACGTGGTGCCCAAAGACAGAATTACTCATCAAGTTGTGGAACTCTCTGCTAAGGGAGGCCAGAATGGCCTGCTCTCTGTTGTCTTTGCATTGGCAAGCAACAATCCCTTTTTTTTTTTTTAAATTCAAGAAGACTTGGATGTCTAACTGGGTTTCAACTGAAGAGTGATGTTGTTTCTTTTTATCAATATATTTTTAATTCAATTTTAACCTGATGTCATAATTATACAAAGGCAAGTTTCTGCCTAAATAACTTAATGGCACCAGATCCTGTCTGATCTTAGAGTCTAAGCAAGGTCAGCCCTGGTTAGTACTCGGATAGGAGACTGCCAACAAATACCAAGTGCTGTGGGCTATGTTGCTGAGGAAGGAACTGGCAAAACCACCTCTGAGTATTCCTGAGTATATCCATTTTATGGATATTCAGTGCTCAAAAGACATCCATTCTAAATCTGCACAAGAACAAATAGGACACACTGCATAATATTGCAAAGGTTATTTTTCTGGATGTTGGAAAGCAGCTTTGGATTTGCTGTCACTCAAAGAGGTGTAATAACTCAGTAGAATGCAGCAGTTAAATCCGGAATGACATTTCTACTTTAAATGACTTCAGGCTAGGGGCTTGGGAAATACCTCTGCCTTAGACTTTGAAGAGTTTCTGACAGGATACAGAACCCCGCGCGGGTGAACTGCTGGTCCAATTCCGTATAAGGCTACTTTGTATGGAGATCAGCCCTTTTGTGAAAATCATGCCTTTATTTGCCATGTTCTGACACAGAATTGACCCTTGCTATGCAACTGAATGTAGTGAAGTAAAATTTGACCTCTGGAGTACCTATGCTGAAAAAGGTTGAATGTTCTGGAAGGCATCAAATTGGTGATGTTGGATTTAATTGCCTTTGTTTATTGCTCTGTGATACCTACTATTATTGTCTGATTTATTAGTAGTGGTTTCATTTTGTGCAGTGGGGGAGGAACCTAGTTCCCTTTGTCTGCATATCCTTTGGCTCCAAGAAGTTCTTGAGAGGACATTTATTAGATTTAAACCAATACCTGGATGGCATTACTGCTAGAGCAGCAGTGCAGATTTTAACTGAACGTACATGGCAAATCTTGTTTTATGCCTCTCAACTCTTTCTCTCATAGCAGAACGAGATAAAGAATTGATTAAGGAAAAAACCCAGAAGAATAAATAAAAGTGAAAAATCTGCTGATGCAACACTATGTGAAGAATTGTATTGCTTATTTTTAGATTTATGCGTGAAAGACAAAGAAATCCATATGAGCCCCTGCCTCTATCTTTCCTTCGAGCTCTTAAAAAAAATAGGGAGGGGAGAGTAAGTGTAATCACTTTGACATTATTCTATAGCAACACCTTTTCTTTTCTTCTTCTTTTTTTTCATTCTCCACTATTGATTTAAAGCTTCTCACTTTCCTTACCCCCTGTCAAAACTCCATGCACACGTCCTAAGCCTGGGAACAGAAATCAGTATTGTCTTGTTTTGAGTGCCATTGCTTTGCGATCTTAAATGGTCCCTAAACCCTTTTGTCAATATGCATTGATGGGATCCACAGGCACTCTGAGTGATCCCACTCTTGAGGGGCATAAACCAATAGCAAGGCAGGCAGAAACAAAAACAAAAACGGGGTGGGGGAGTGGTGAAAGGTTGGAGGGAGAGTCTGCTCCAGGCTAGAGCTGGTAAGGCAACAAAACAAAGCTGAATTGTCCATTGACGAAGTGTCAGACATTTCAAATCTTTGATTAGCTCTCTGGCTAATGCCATGCTAAGCAGAAACATTACTCTACCCCCTGAAGCAGAAGCAGGCACACTTGTGCGCACACACACACACACACACACACATGCACAAGTCTTCAGGGAAATTAAGCAATGCCGATGAAACAGTGTATGGAGAAAGTTCTTGGATAAATTAACAATGCAATTACATTACATGACACGCCATAAGATGGATGAGGAAAACTTGGTCTGTATCATGTTCTGTTTTTAAATTGCAATTTATTTGAGGGTTTTAATGGATGCCTTATTAAAACATCTTGGCATTGGTCGGGCTTCAGCGTATGTCACTGTGGCCCATGATTGATGATACCCTCTGCTGCTTCTCTTGCACTTTTTTTTTTTTAAGCAAGGAGGGAATGAACAAAAGCCCCATATTTGTATTGATTGTGTGAAGGTGTACTGCCTGAGAGCACAGTCTAATAACATTCTCTCTTAACCGAACTGCTCCACATGAAGGCATTTATTGTAAGAACTAAAACTGTACAGAATAAAATACCACTGGATAAACAGAGGGGTAAACAAAAGAGGAGGGCAAAAGAGAAGTGGAGGGAGAAAGAGAGAAGGAACAGAAAGATGACAGACCTTGAAGCAATGCTTTACAATGCTTTGACAAGAACTTTGGTTCACAATATATTGCAGAAGCTATACAACTCATAATGTTAAAAATATATATACAATTTTAAGTACATGGTAATTTTAAAATAGAGAAACGAGAGGAAGAATGGACAAGGAAAAAGTCAAAGAAGATAGGTTTTCCATATAATTTAAAAGAACAAAGACCTAAACATAATAGGAAATGCTAGCCCAGGGTTGGATCACTTTTGCATTAATGATTTGGTCATTTTTCTTTTACATCCTATTGTCTCTCTTCCACATGCTACTGTTAATCAATTTGTCAGATGTGTTAACCACAAGAAAAGAAGAGAAAAGAGAGGTGGCAGAAAACTAAAAAATGAAGCACCATAAATCTCTTAATTACAATCCACTAGGCTGTTCTGTCATGCAAAACCTCTTAGAACAAACAGAAGCTGGCAGAATAGGGAGGGAGGGTGCAGCAAAAACACAGAGGTTTTGCCAGATCCAGTGGGATTTGTGCAAAACATGTTCCTAGTAGGTTTTTGCCCAGCGTTCTGTCTCTTTTAGAAGGTCATCATAACAACATGCTTTATGAATGTGGATGTCTTGATTATTGAGCATAGGCCTTAGAAAAAGAGTTCTGCCTAACTTGGGCTGTGGTGGGTTAACAAAATCTGATCTTTCTTAATGTTTAGAAATAGCAACCTTGCCTTTACAATGTCATGCAAGTGGAGATGGCAGATGAACAGTTGTCAACAGCTTAAATTTGGGCAGAGATAGAGAAAACAAACAAAGATCTGATGTTAGATGAAATTGGGATGCACTATTGGAAGAGGCTGACACTCTTTCTTTTGAACAACCTGGGGCTCTTTCACATTATACAACTGTACCACTCACTATCATTCCATTTTAACTGCCATGGTTCCATCTTATAGAATCCTGGGATTTTCAGCTTAGAGAAGGGGAATTAGAATTCTGGAGCAAAGAGTTCCACTGCTTCACCAACCACAAACCCCAGGACTCCTCAGAATGTTGCCATGGTAGTTAAAGTGGAACTGTAGTGGTTATAACTGTATAGTGTGAATGGGTTCCTTCTGCAAGACTAGTGATTGCTCCGGGAATAAACAGATCCTGCATTGCACTGTTAGATCGTAAAGTTCCACCTATCATAGTTACGTCTGGCTCCCTACCCCAGCATACTTGATGTACCTGTTTTCTGGTTGAGTGCACCTTCCTAGGGCCATTTAGTGACCAGGAAGGATGAATGACAACACGGCAGCCAATTGGCTCTGTTCCTACAACCAGCTGCAGGAAGAAATGTCATCCTCCTGGACCTCTAGAAGACCTCCCAGGAGAACCAAGAGAATGTCTTTTTCTTCCTGTGGATGGCTACAAAAACAGATGGCCATTAGGAAGGGTGTTCAGCTATAAAACAACTGTCTCAGGAGGCTGGAGGTGCTGCATTCCTGCATTAACTTTTTGTTACAACTGCATAGTCACTAAAAGGATGATAGCCATCTATCACCAAAACACCATAAAACATTGTTAAGTTTTTTTCCACAATAAGAGAACAGATCCCTCTTAAAGAAACCACCCCAATACCTCTGACCAGTTGGAGAAGGTAGATAAGCAGGCTCAAGATATTTTGCAGCCTGTGGCAGAGCAGCAAATGGTGCCTCTCAGTTGCAAAAGTCAACATGCATGGTGCTCAAGACCAGTCAAGTTTTTTAAGCATCTGAAACAGCAAATCTCACAAGTATCCCTTCTTCTTGCTGGCAGTAAAATATATTCATGATAAAATAAAACGACTTAACGCTTTTCTGGCCTTTCATGAGACCTCCACCTCAAACCTGTTGCCTGAGCCACCACCTTATTCTGCCTGGTAGGGTCTAGAGCTGTATCTAATGTATTTTTATCTGTATCCATTTCAATTCCTGTAAACCACCTTGAGTTTCAATGCTAGGAAAAATGAAGAAAATAGATTAGATATATAAATTAAAGAGGTTACATATACAGACAGAAAATAGCTCAGCTTTGAGAATATCAACCTCTGTTTTACCAATAGGAATCCCTTCCACTATGAAATGGAATCTTTCAGATTTTTTTCCTTATTATATTTCAGTGAACACCAATGATCATAAACTACAGATGCTGCCTTCTCTTACACAAAATATATCTTGTGAGATGTTGTTGTTGTTGATGATGATGATTAATTTATATAGTGCCATCACTGTGCATGGTGCTTAAAAGAACAACGAAACAGTTCCCTGCCCTCATGCTTGCAATCTAATTGAGACATGACACAAAAGAAAAAGGAAATGGCAGTGTGGGAGGGGATTAAGTCCAGCAGATACTGTCTCTTCTTCTCTCTTTCCAGTGGCAGTTGGGATAGAAGAAGGTTTTTTCATCTGCTTCTGGATCTAGGCATGATGGAACTATGCTAGCCTTTTCTTCTGTCCCTCCATGGCCAGGGCAGTGGCTGCTGGAATGGAAGGAGGGCCTTTCATCTGCTTCTGGTCCTAGGCATGATGGAACCATGCCTTCTTCTTCTCTCTTTCTGAGGCCTGGGCAGTGGCAGTTGGGATGGAGGTGTAACCAGAAAAAGGCTTGATAGCATTTCTCCAGTGTTTCTCTGGTCTACTCTGCAGGGCTGCTAGAGATTCAGCACCCTGGACAGTTTAGTTCACGGAGGGCATTGTTTAAAGGTCTGGGCTGTCAAAAATTGCAAATGAAAATCTACTTCAGCTTTCTTCCTTAGCCAAAGTACCTCCATTTTGATCCCAGTCAGTTTTAAAGGTCATCCCTGTTTGCCAGCCCTTTGTTCTACCCAAATTGTGCTGACGGTGACTGTAAAGCTGCTGCCTTGATTCCCAGTGCTGTGCTCTGCTCTGTAACAATATTTCCCTAGTCTATTGAAATACCACACACACACACACCATCAGGTTAGATAGATCTATTTTACTGGCAATAATGTATAAGGAGTTTGGTCCTCAGATGATTCTTACATGATTTTTACACGTCCACTGTATGCTCTCCCTCCCTCCCTCCCTCCCTCCCTCCCTCCCTGTCTATCATCTATCTATCTATTTATTGTATTTGTATGCCATCTTTTCTCCCCAATGGGACCCATTGTCCCCCCAACATATAAAAAACCCTCCTTTTAACAATAAAGAGCTCCTCTCCACTTGTTAAAGAAATGCTCTGGCCGTGTTCTTCTTGAGGTAGGAAGGGAAACTTTGATCAAAGATTTTTGAGGCCCTTTCCAAGCTGATTCAGAGTTCACCCACAACAGTGTATTCCCTGAGGGTAAGATGCAGTGGATCTAATATTTTAGGTCTGGTAATTCTCCTGAAATCTGCAGATTTTAGCAATAATTAAAGAGATGACCTCTTACAGAGGAAGAGCCTTTCGTTTGCTTCTGGATCTAAGCATGACAGAGCTTCGCTTTCCTCTTCTTTTCTCCCTGAGAAAGAAGATGACTTCACATCCGCAGCATTACCAATGAACAGATATGTACAGTTGGCCCTACTACTGGAGTAAAGGTAGTAGTAAAATAAGATAATCAAGCACAGATGAGATGTGCTTGATTCTTCCTCTTTATCTCTCAATATTAAGTGGAGGAAGACTGCCAATATTGCCTCAGTATTAAGGGGAGAAGAGTGACAACAAAACCAACACACACACACACAGTGACTATAAAAAGTCAGATTCAGTACTCTGGCTTGTTTTGGCTGCTTGTCAGAGAATATGGCTAATATTCTCAGCTTCCTTCGCTGCAGTTTAGAAAACCATGTCACATGCCTTTCTGGTATTTGTTGCCTCAGAAAATGGCAGTGAACTTAATATGTGACATCATCACATATATTTCTGGTAGAACAAAGGATTCACGGGAGCTTCTGCTTACACTAGTATTCTACTCCTAAGGAATGAATGAAGTTTTCTCACAGTCATTGCCTTGATTGCTTCCTTCCTCACTATCTGTTCCTATGTTGGTTTGTATTATGGAAAGACTATAATTATGTATGTGGCTGTTTGATTTATTAGGTGAATCTATATTATTTTTACTATATTTGAAATGGTTATTGCACTGAAATGCTGCTTAACTCCCACAAAACCAACAAAATTTAACAGTAGTCTTTTCTGGCAAAAGTGCTTTAAAGGACTTTTTGGAACAGTCATTCTATAAGAAATCTTAAAGGTTGATCATATGTATGCAGAAGTATTAAAAAAATATTATTCTTATGGTCAAAGATATACTTGATAAAATGTTGAATATTGCAAATAAGTCCTGATCTATTATTTTTGATTGAGGCTGTCTTCTCCCTGGTTGCTCATCCTTCGCCCTTATGTTCTCACCCCTTTCAAGTTTTCTTCTTCTCCAATATTTTTTAGCAATGCTCTTGTCCCTATTGCTATCCACCTCCACTGCTTGCTTCCTCAGTTCTGCATACCAGTCTCTCTTGTCTCAATTTCCATTTCCAACTACCTCCTGTTAGATTGTCTGCATGCTGTTGATACTGTCTTCATTGTTTCTCGTCCTTTGTTTTGTCTCTCTTCTCTTTCTGTGTATCGCTCTCTTCTTCCACAAATCCTGTTTCCTTCTCATCTCCCCAGTGTGTATCCATCCCCACTCACCCTCTTCAGCCCTTCATTTCTATGCATGTTACACAGAAACCAACACATTGGTGCAGTAGCTTCTTGTTCCCACCTCTCTCTCCAGTTCTTTTGCTGTTGGTCATACTTTGTGCTACTTCCTGCTGCTGTTTCCACCTATTGCAGAGTGAAAAATGCCTGTGATGATGGGATGGGATTTGGCAAAGGAAAGGAAACAATGTAGATTTGCCATATGTCTCCATGTATGTGCGCATATGTCCCTTCAAGTCGCCTGTCAACTTATGGCGACCCCATGAATATCATAGGGTTTTCTTAGGCAAGGAATGGTCTTGTCATATATTTCATATGAAAAATGTTTCAAAAACACATGTGAAGATGTTGGGAGGGGGAGTTACTTTATACCGTCACTTAAGTTTCTTCTTCCTTTTTTAAAATAGCCACTAATGTTTTTAATATCAAGTATACTAGTTCTGATTTCTTTATTTTATATAATCTCTCCGTGTTGCTACATATCAGTAATTAGCCACTGCTTCCTTCTTTCAAGATTTTAACTTGAAAGGAGTAAAGGAGGAGTTAAGAGGCAGACTAGTCCTTATTTTAAAAAACAAACAAACAAGACAGAGAGTTGTCCTCTGAAACCTGCAGGTTTTTGCAATAAATAAATAACTCCTGGTATTTTTTTTTTCAAGTAATACAAATAACTGTTGTTTTTCTGACAAAATATACTGTATGTTGCTCAGTCAGTCCACTGATGTGTTACAGGACAGCTGCATCTAAGGTCACTGTCTAGGTAGCAGATATGCATGTTGTAATAATGATAGAATATGAGACATTGTCTCAGAGAACAATAACTCCTGAAAAGTACTCAGGGGTCATGGTAGTGAACTCCCTTGTGCCTGAGTGCTGAGTTAAGTGCTTGTAGCAGCTGGCTAAGTGTAACCACAGGTGGTCCTCCTTGACTGATAGGTTCCTCCAGAGAGAAGCCTCTATAAAACTAGTGAATGAGGAGGGATAGAAGGAAGGCTGTTTTATAAATGTTGATGCTTCTACAAATATCTATTTCTTTGTGATGAATGTCAGGTTTGTCCTACTTTTATGCTATCACATGTGGAGAACAGCTGTACAATCTATGTTGTCACTTGTCTACAATCAAAGTAATCATTGGTATTTATCACAAGTGCCAATACAAGGGTTACTTTGTTGTATTGATTTCATTAACCAACACGCTTACCCAAGTTGGCAAATATTGTTTGCCAAAAGTCATGGGGAGTGGCTATATTTTATTTACACTGACTAATTAAAAAGACTGAGGGCACTCTGAGGCTACTGCTGAGAGATGGCCAGTATAATCACCCATGAAAAGGTCTGTTGGGATAGTGGCGAGCTGACTGCAAATGGTGAAAAATGCTAATGGCAGAGCGATCCATATGGACCCTGCCAATATGTATCCAAAGGCACCTCAGTTTCTTTCACTAAAGAAGCACCAAAGTAGGAACTGTTATTGTTTATGGAGTTCTCTTTGGAAGTCTGATAGAGTTCTTGGAGTTAGAAATGAAAACAGAGAAGCAATGAGAGAGATTCGTCTCCACAGCAAAAAAATAAAAATAAAAAAATAAAAAAAATAAAATCTGATGGGAGTCAAAAGGGAAGCTTTTCCCTTGTACAAGGTAGGTGAGAGGGTCAGTGCAGAAAAAGGGCAAGAACCTCATCAATTGTACAACAGCTAGAGCATCAGAGGCTTTAAAGGCAGCTTTATTTTTCTATTTGAACGTTGAACATCAAATAGTTTCTCCACATGGTGGACCTCCATATAAGGATTTATAGGTTTGATCCAGACAAACCACCACTACAGCTACATTAATGAGCCACTTCTATTTAAGAACAGAGGAAAAAGAAATCACCAGTTCCATCTTTCTGCTCTGCCCATGAAGAAGCTGGTTCAGAGGACTGAACTACCCTCAAGAACATGGTGAGCTTCTATGGCAAAAGAAGGATTGGCAAAAATTGTGTCCCCACTTACTCTTGAGAAAGCCTGCATGAGAAGAATGGGAAATCTCTGGCCCTTCCATATGTTTCTGAATGAGTTTTTCCATCATCTTTGACCACTGGCTATGCTGAATAGAGATAATGGGAACTAGGTTCCAACAACATCTGGAAAGCTAAAGGATTCATAGTTCTCCTCGAATAGACTGCAGTCCCTCTTGTAAACTGAAGGAGCGCTTCTGTTTATGGAAAATCTGGATATAACCTATTTTTAAAAAAATCTTCTCTGTTTTTGCTCCACACTTCCAACAGTTCTTGCAGCAACTTAACATGAAAGCGATTCTTTTAAATTCCCTTTGCATTTTAGTAGCAAGTCTCATGCCAAAGTTCTAGCTAAAGAGCCATGCTAAAATGGCTGCCATCGGCTAACAACCTTTTTTAAAAAAGACGAAAGAAATGGCTTCTGAAGTAAGAGCTCTCATGCACTTAAAAGAAAAGGCTACTTTGTCCCTTGTGATAAATCTGTTCTATTCAAATTTGGAACTAAGCTTGCACAGTAATGATTTTATTGTTCTTTAATTTTTTTTTAAGGGTAAAAATCAGGCCTCACATATACACAGTCAAATAAAACATGCCAAATACAATAATTTGCTCTTTTGTCAGAGAGGCTGGTCTTGACTAAAAATAAGCTGCTGTATCTATGACATCTAAGATAAATAAAAAGATAGTTTTCTAGCACAAATACAGCCTCCCTCTCTTCAGCATCCAAAGGTCAAAAGCTGCAAAACCTAGTCCATTAACCTCTCTAAATGGTTGTGATATTAAAAACTGACTCTCAATATCCAAGGGTCATGATCGAGAGCAATAACCATCCGCAATAAAGAATTATGGCTCTAGTACATTATCCATCTATAAAATGGTCATTTACGACACCAGCACAGTGGCCATCTGTGCCAGCCATAGGCCACCCATCTCCAAGAATCATTACACACATTCAATTATGGGGTTATGATAGAAGTTGTAAAGTCTTATTAAGTTTTAAAAGAGAGTACAGAGCTACTTACTTACTGCACATTTAGCAATGCAGAGGGGAAACTAAATGGCAAATCTTCTACCCAAGCATTTAGCAAGGTATAAAAGACAGGTAGGAGATAACCACTGAATAGATGCTCTTGGGTGCAAGATGGAAACTATGTTTCATGCAACAACATAGAGGTTTCATGTTTAATTAGAAATCACCAGGTCAGTGGATCTTCCCATTTGCTTCCATAACTAGCCTGAGCTCATTGAGAGGCAGAGGACCATTATCTCAATGTATGGATCTAGTTACTTTGCACCTCAGGCAACCTCTGCTGCCTATTTTATGATGCTATAGAAATTCACAGATAGGATATAGAGTCTGAAGGGGAGGAAAGGCCAGGTTTGGTACCTGTCAAGAAATGCAGCCTTTTTTTAATAATATTTTTGTTAAACAATGAAAAGTAAAAAAAAGAAAAGAAAGAAAGAAATACAAAGGAAAAAAACAAAGAAGAAATATAAAAGACATTATTCTTGATAGATTGCACTGAGCCAAACCTTTGTCAACATAAATCATTGACTAAGACCTAAAAACCGAAATTCACAGAAATTTCTAGTCTATAAGTTAAAATACCGGTATATAATTTTAAACTTCCATCTTTCCTTGTTGATACTTGATAACTACCACAAAGCATACGCTAAGTACATTCCACCATCAGAAATATGTTTATATACAATTAGAGCAATGGACAAAGAGTATGAAAAGATATGTTAAGGATTTTAAAGAATATACTAAATTTGAACAAATTATTATTCAAAGAGAAAATATGCAAGAAAATGAAATACTAAAAGGTATTACAAGTGAAATATATAAAATATTAGCAAAAGAACAAGAAGAGGATTTTCTTAGAAAAATGTGGGAGGAAGAAATAGTACAAAATATAGATATACAAGAATGGAGAAAAATTTGGAAACAACGTCATTTAAAAAAATTATCAATAAGAATAAAAGAGAATTATTATAAATTAGTGTGGAAATGGTACTTGACTCCAGTGAAATTAAATCAAATAGATGAGAAATATTCAAGATTATGTTGGAGAGGATGTCAAGAAATTGGTACATATATGCATATGTGGTGGAATTGCAATAAGATAATGGAGTTTTGGCAAAAGGTTTTTAAAGAGATAAAAGAGATTATAGGAGCAGATATACCAGTATGTCCAAATATTGCATTGTTGTCTATATATGATAAGGTTGAGTGTACTCAAGTAAAGAAAGAATTAATAACAAATTTGTTAACTGCAGCGAGATTAATAATAGCAAAAAAATGGAAAGCAAATGAAAAATTTCAAATAGAGGAATGGTATAACGAAGTGTGGAAAATTGCAATTAATGATAAACTAACATGTAGAATTAGGTTTATGAAAGGTTTGGTTAAAGGGAATGATTTTGAAGAAATTTGGAAAATATTTTTGGATAAAGTTCTGAAAAGAGATAGTAATACTACCCTGTCAAAAGAAGAATGGCAATTTCGGAAAGTGGATTAAATAAAAAGTTGGCTCTGGGGGGTGGGTATTTTTTAGTTTTAGTTTTGTTTTTCTTTTATGTTGTATATTTTGTAATTCTTAGTAGGTGTGTGTGTTAAACTTGTGATTTATAGATTTAAATGGATAAGTGATGTCAATGTTTTTTTTTAAAAAAAAAGTTAAAAGAATTAACAATAGAAATAGATTAAAGGGGATGTGAAAAATATTGAATTAAATGTGAAATTATAACAGTTGAACAGATTTATAAATTTAAGGGTAAAGGTGCAAAATAACAATGAAAGTTAGTATTGCTTAAGAGAAGAGAAAAAAAGAAAAAGAAAAAAAATTATTTTTTTTAATTCACTATTATGTATATCACATGGTGTTTAATTTTTTTTTCTTGTTTTGTATTTGTGATTTAGTTATATAATTAATAAAAATAAAAAACTAAAAAAAAAAATAAAAAAAAAATAAAGGAATATGTTTATATGGCTGTTCCTGAATTTACAAAAAGTAACTTAATCTTGGCAGATTTAAGTGTTAAATTGGAGTATTTTTCACTATGGCTTCTGAAATTAACATAAGAGTGAAATAAAAAAGTATCTAGAAGTGAACAATTTGTGCCCTCCTTTAGGTTCCTTTTTACTATTGAAAAAGTAGTGTCTGCTAATCTTTCAATTATAGGGGCCCATTCTTTATGTATTGCAGATTCTGCTCTTCCTCTGAGTCTATGGCCCTTTTCGCACGCCATTTCACATGTGAAAAGGCCTCTGGAGTGTTGCACGATTGCGAGGACCATTTCACATGACATCCTCGCAATTGCGCAATGCTGCCGGGCCCAGTAAGGGGCGATTGCGCAATATATCATTTTTGGCTTCTTGCAGAAAATGATGCACGATCGCGTGTTGCTCCAAGGCCCCACACACACTTACCTTGTGTGTGGAGCCTCCGGAGAAGTGACCCTCACGCTTCCTCCCCCAGCGCACCCTGGGAAAGTACCCAGCTGCACTGTGGAAGGAAGAGGCTGAGCCCTCATGCTTCCTGCCAGCCAGCAGGGAGCTGGTGCAGAGAAGAAGTAGAGGGGATGCAAATGTCTCTCGAAAGAGGCTGCTAGCATGATCCTCGCATGCCCACGTTGGAACAAGGTAAGCTGCGGAAAGGGCCTATATGTTAGGATATCCAAATTCTGCATTTCCATATTCCACATTTCCATTTCTTCTTCCATTTCTGGAATATCATTTTTCTTCCAAGGTCTTGCAAAGGCTATCCTGGTGGCCGTGAGAAATGCAGCTTTTGAAGATCTTAGAACAAAGCTACCCCAAACCACTGAAAGTTACAAAGAAAAACTGGAAAAATGCATTAAGCCTCCAATCCTGTGCTCTTGTACTTGGAATGTAGGCACATTAAATTCAATGGTAGATATTCTGAGCAGACAGGCATGGGATTGTGCATTATGTAGCTCTTCTCACTCTGAAATAAAGGAAATACAGCTTTATCATAATGATTTTATGTTAGGACTTTTAAAATAAATTGTTCTTCTCATATGTGATTGAAGCATCATGTATCACCATTTGCAGAATTCAGACTTCCTGAATTGCATCAATAGCCATCATTCCCACACAGCGAAAAAAAAATTAGAGTTTGCCTGCCAGCAGTAATAATTCCTAATATTTCAGGCACTTGTCACACAGTCGTACAACTAGTCAATATGTAAGTGTATTTTTCCTGTTGTAGTCATTTTGGATGTCCCTGGGAATTGCATTTTGTTTAAAAAACAAAACACACAAAACCTTCAACTTATTGTTCAAGCCGGCAATGCCCCTTGTAACATCTCCAGGAGATCATTGCCTCAGTTAGAAATCCTCTGTAGTTTTCACTAAACGATTATCACATCTTCCAGAATTGTTCCTCAAAATATCAAATGTTTCTCTCTCTCTAAAGAGGTATACATCTTCTTTGGCTCAAATCAGAACTGCACCAACATTAGAAGAAGTACTTGCAGATGGGGAAAAATGGACCTGGACTGAATTGCTCATGCACAATTGTTTTGCCTGGAATATATTTTCATAAATTGAATCAAATGTAGCTCACATAAGTGATTCATCCTTGAATGCTCTGACATCTTTCCAGTCCTGTTCCTTTCCCTGCCCATTGGGTGGAAACAAGGAGAAGAGCCTTCCTGGTGCTGCTCCCAGGCTGTGGAACTCCCTACATAGGATGGCTAAATTCATCATCCTTCTATTTCCTTCTGCAGACAAAGGCCGTTTTATTCCAACAGGGTTTTGGAGACATTTCAGGGTTTTGAAAGAGCATTTCACAAGAACAGTGGCATAGCTTGGTGCAAGTGGGGCAGGTGGAGGAGGGGCGGGGCAGGTGGGGCAGGGGGTGGAGGAGGGGTGATGGCGGGCAGGAAGGGGTGATGGTGGGTGGGGGAGGGGCGACTGCATGCAGGGGTGGGATGATAGTGGAGGGCGCTGGTGAGGAGTGGCAGCATCCCCAAAAAAGTGCTGCCCAGGGTGCATTGCCTCCCTCGCCCCCCTCCCTACACCACTGCACAAGAAGAGGGTTTTTCTGTTACTATTTTTTAAAAAATGACTTTCTAGTGGATGTGTTTTAAATGGCTTTTACATCTACAGGCAGTTTAATTACATTTTAAACATAACTATGTTTTTATCTATATATGTTTTTACTCACATTCCCTTTCAGCTTGTAGGCTGCCTTGAGCCCTAGATTTCAGGAAAAGGTAGGAATAAATAAACTAATACAATACAATACAAGGCAAAGAAGTAGACATGTTTTTGTTTCCACATATTGAACTCACAGCTTCCCTTTCTAATTTGGACCCAAACTGATCATTTATTTCAGCTAGGTTGTTGTTCTGTAGATGTATATAGCCATTGTAAATAACGAATGTAATTTAGGACAGGTGTCTTTTGCAATAGAGATATATAGTGCAACTATAGTATGTATTGGAGAGCAAATTCCCCATGAAAATGTTGTCACAATCAAAATTCAAAGAAAATGTAAGATTTTGCACAATCATCTATTGAATTTCAGGGGAATCAATAACAACAACAACAACAACAGTAGTAGTAGTAGCAGTAGTAGTAGTATTAGTAGCAGCAGCACTAACATTTTTCAGAGATTGCAGCCCAGACAGCTTTTACATGGAAGTATGTTTCACTGATATAAATGGAATTAGCTCACAAGGAATCATCCATATAATCAGACTTAAATTTTAATCCGGTCTCTAGATACTGAGGTCACCTGGTCATCTCGTCGTGTGCCTTCAAGTGGTTTCCAACTAATGGCAACCAAAAGGTGAACCTATTACAGGGTTTTCTGGGACTGCTTGTATGTGATGCCCCCAACGTCACCCAGTGAGTTTTCCCTGGCCAAGCTGGAAACTCTGTTCTCCAGGGTCATAATCCAATGCTCAAATCTCTATAGGCAATATATTCTTCATTCTTAGGCCATTTCTGCACTACATTGTTATAGTGCTATTAATTCAATTTTCAACATCCTATGGAATCCTAGGGTTTGCAGTTTAAGAAGGGGCATTTAGAATTCTCAACCAGATAGCTCTTTGGCCTCAATAAACTACATCCCTGGAATTCCACAGGATGTTGAAAGTAGAATAAGAGCACTATAACAGTGTAATGCAGAAATGGCCTTATATGCCATAATGCTATGAACTTTGTCATAAACCCCAAAAGTTTCATGATCTTACAGAAAAGACATATTTTAACCACCCATTTTGTTTAGAAGTTCACAATATAAATTTTATTCTTACATTGAGTAGCAAATCATTTTTTCAAATGTCAGTATCAAGTCATATCAGTCCCATTCCAGTTTTGCATTATAAAATCACCCTGACAGTTGTTATTATTGCTGCTGCTAATTCATTTTTATCTTGCCTTTTCCCCAATACTTGGACTCAAGGCAGCTTACAAAAGTTAAAACAAGCACACATAAAACACTTACGAAGTCACAAAAACATATAAAAAGTTATTATTGAAATACATTTAAATTGCCTGTAGCATTATAAGTAATTACCCATAGTATAGTAATGAGACATACTCTTCTATTTTCTTATGACCTTACAAGAGGTCAAATAAGTGACTTGCAATTGTGGCAAAAGATACTGGCAAGCATTAGCCTAGTCAAGTTTTCTCTGTAAAGCATTGAATTTATTTACTGTTGTAAATCAACATAATCTTCCCTTAGTGATTATTTAGCAGTTCACAAAAGTCAAAAATTACAATTCTCTTTCACAATATGAGATTACCTCATACTCTTATCATCTGTCCCTAGTGTCTTTGACTAAAGGTGAAATAAAAAGAAAAAAAATTCTTCTCTCTCTCTCAACAAATTCTCTGTTGGCTGCTATGATGAATAAAATATCTGCATCAGACCGTGTTCTCTGCAGGCTAGTTTGGTTGTAGGAAATGATCTTTACCTTTTGTTCTGCTGAATAATACGTAACTATTGTGCCTAGTATTCCATATTTCAGAACTTATTGGCATAGCTACTATTGACAGAAGAGCAAAGAGATTCACCTCAAGCCAAAATGTGGCACTCCAAGGAAGCTAAGGGGTCAATTTAAGATACGGACTTTAGCCTTTGATGGCCTAAGCAGCTCCTGACCAAAACATCAGGAGTTGCCATTTCTCAAGTTTTATGAACTTGGAAAACTTTGTTTAGCCTCTCAGGGCCTTCTCCTTTTCCTCATGCCCCACTGAGAAGCATTGATTGACAGTGGTAAGGGCCTTTTCTGGTGACGTGCTCAGATTGTGGGCTTATTCTAAGCTTTGAAAACAACTCTTTGGGTAGGTATTTTTAACTCTTCCAAGAACTGTATTGTTCCATGACACAGGGCGCTTTCGCACTACACAATTATTGCACTATGATTCCCATATCTTCCAACATTTCACAAATGAAAACAGGGACACTAAGGGACCAAGCAGCATCAGAGTGTGGCAAAAATTATCCATGAGGAAGAACATACAAGCTAGGGTAGGATGCAGCAGTTTCCTTTTGTCTGAACCTACTGGGAAGTGCAAGATTTTACCCACTCCATTCCCCACTGCTGAGTTAACTGAGTGCAAATTACTTTGGCACTTTGAACTCAGTTTGCAGCAACTGAAGCAAGCTGGGGACTGAGAGAAACTGGGGCATTTTTAAAGCAGCTGAAAAAGTGGGATGATAAATGAATTTAATCAAGATTGTGTTTGCCAAATTAGGACAGTTGGAAGGTGTGCATTTGCGTGCTTCCATAATATGCCAGAAAGCTAGTCAAGGAATGCATGGAGGGGGAACTAGAATTGTTTGAAGGGTAGCCAGTTTAGCAGCTTCCCACATTCCAAGATTTCAAAGCTACCATGTAAGGTCTGAAAATGGACCCTTGTGATATCACAGACTGTGGCCATCACCGCAAAATACCATGTGTGCGTGATAGTTTGTGAGAGAAGCAGATTGTGGATTTCCTTCATTAACTATTAAACTAATAACATGCACAAGTTATAGCTGGCTGTGGGCTAGTATTATTAATTTTCATAGAAATACACTAATTTCAATGCACAAAAAGAATTGTACAACAGATATATAGGGCTAGATCCTATTGTTAAGCCCAACTACAGTAAAGTCACTGAATCAATTGGATTAAACCATGTGTTGATTCATCAGTTATTCAGTGGGTCTATGCTAGTTGAGACTAACCAACAGGATCCCAGTCAGAGTCTTTTCATGACTATCTTTACCTCAGAACAGTTGAGTACAACTTAGAAATAGTGGATGGGGTGGGGGGAGCACAATCAGCAGCAATGAATGGGAGCTTACAGGAACTGCTTCTAGACCACTTGAGTGTAGAAACAGGAAGCAGGGTTATTCAGGCAACAAGCCCAGAATCCAGGTAGATCCCAACTATCTGCATAAAAAGACAACTATAAAGCATGAATGGAACAATAATGTGACCAGCAGCTACACTGGTTGCTTTTCCAAGCCCTGTGCTGCTTATGGAAGGCTCGCGGACAACTCAAAGACAGTCTTTTTCCATCCCCCCTCCAAGTCCTAACTGCTGCTTCTAAAGCTCATGTACTAAAAAGGCTCACGAGTCATGAAATTGGAACTCTGTTTGCTGTCTTGTTCCACAGGGTTCAATGAGCCCCACTGCATGCACCCATCCTTTCTCCCACCAGTAGGGTAGCCAGATCTCAGGGCCTGCCCTCTCTTCCTTGGAAATTCCCTTTTTGAGAAAGGCTGAATGGTTTCAAAGGTTGGTTTTTGAAGACTAGCATAGGGAGATGTAGCTATGTCTCCTGATGCAGGATCTTAGCCTGTATGGGGCTTTTAAAATTTGAATGGCATACTCTGATGATGCTTAAGATACTATTCTTAATGACATCACCAAGGCCTGCCCACTGTAACCGTGCCTTTGCAACATCACCAGGATCTGTTTCTTATGACATCACAAAGGAGCATCCCTATGTCTCATGTTTTGGCACTATAATCTCAGGTCTTGGGATAGTCCTGAATGACAGGGGAGCTCAACTCCCTTTAGCTTGGCTTTTTTGTCTGCTAACACTGGGCAAGAGAAATACAGATATCAATACCATTGTTCTGGGGCACCAGTGTAGAATTGACGAGGATTTGGATTCTCAGGTTTTAAGGCCACTTGGTACAATGAAATCAAACTTTCAGCTGGTTTGGAGATAGAATGATAGAATCATAGAGTTGAAAGAGACCACAGGGGCCATCCAGTCCAACCCCCTGCTATGCAGGAACATCAAAACACTCCCAACAGATGGCCATCCAGCCTCTGCTTAAAAACCTCCAAAGAAGGAGACTCCATCACACTCTGAGGCAGCATATTCTACTGCCGGACAGCTCTGACCGTCAGGAAGTTCTTCCTGAGGTTCAAGTGGAATCTCCTTTCCTGCAGCTTGAATCCATTGCTCCTTGTCCTAGTCTCTGGAGCAGTAGAAAACAAGCCCACTCCCTCCTCGACATGACATCCCTTCAAATATTTAAATATGGCTATCTCTTATTTGTCTCCTCTTTTGTAAATACAAGTTCTCTGATGATCTCAGCCAGCACCTTCAGACCTGGCAACCTTAATTGCACCCTGTCTCCAACCTGACTTTTTAAGCCATTCATTTTTCCATTGTGAAAAAAATCCTATGCACTTACACATTATACACAGGTGGCAATCTATGTACCATTTGAGATATAGAAAAGTATTTACACATGTGTATACACTTGTACATGTATATGTTCTGTTCAAAAACAAACCACAAATGCAGCAAAGTCAAACTGTGGTCTCAAAGCCCCCTCACCTCTTCAATCTACTGCAGTCTACGACCTCTTAACATAAAAGTCATGGTTGTAGATTTGCCGACATGTTTTCTGAATTGGGCCCCATTGGAAGGCATTTTTGCAGTTTATTGGAGTCCTAAGGAAGAGGGAAATGATAGCTTAAAGGAATTTGACCTTATAGGAATTTGATAGCTATCTAACATGACCATATATTAAATTATAAAGGTATTCATAGGTCCTTGTGCTGAAACTGTTTGGAGATTATTTTTTCTTGTCCTTTCACTGCACCCCAGATGTAAAACAAATTGAGGAAGTAATGCAGGTGGGGTTGCTCAAGGGAAAATGACTAAAAATATAGCACAAGAGATACACTCTAGGGGCCTGGTATTTTCTTTAGGAAACCATGTGCTCATCATCTCTCATACACCACTTTATATGATGAACTTTATGCTTTCTATTTTATTTTATTTTATTTGGATGTGCTGAGTGTATCTAGTGCTTTTATGTGTCCCTTTATTTTATTGATTCTTTCTATACTCTAAAAAATAATGGGCTTTTAGAATCCCAGTGCTACAAAAATTTATCTTTCTCACTTTCTTGTTCATTTCTTTTTAAAACACATACATTTAGCCAGTAACCTTTATACATGATCAAATGTGATCAGCCAATTACAAAGCCTAAAATACACACACACATACACACCTGTCTAATGGAGTTTATGGTACTGAGGGAAAAGACACATGTATAGTTATGTACATTTTGCTGTTTCATTGCCCAGCAGTGACCCACCTATCGGCTATTTCTGCCCGGAAATCTTTGTTGACATAATGTGGTGTGAGAGCCAAGTATGCTTTCTTCATACTGCTGAAATTAAAATTCATATCCCAGTGAATACGACTAATTGCTTCTTCAACCAAAGCTGGATTGTTGGTCTTATTAAGGGAGCAGAGGAGATGTGGAGGAGAAGGAAGGGGGTTGAAGCAAAGGTCGGGGTGCCAGCAAGACTGCAGTATTCAGTTACACATGAAATGATTTGTAATTCTGAGTAATCACTTAGGACAAGCCCTTGCACCATTTTATCTATACATGACTCTAGGCCAAAGTCAATACTCATAGTAAAATAATGAGATGAAGCTAACTGAGCCCTTTTATTAATGCTCCAAGGAACAAATCCGATGCTCGAGCTTCTCCCATAGAAAGTATCCACTTCTTCCTAAAAACGAACAAGTGGGTCATGATGCCCACTGGCAACCAGGCTACCTGCTTTAAGAGCAACCATAAGAAAACTATAAGAAACCTCCACACATCTTTTGTGGTTTTTTTTTTTCAATTGTGTTGTTGTTTGCTATCATGCCCTATGAAGCTGCAGGTGAAACTACATGAATTTTGCATTACCTCTAGGCTCATTAGAGAAATCTATCTTTCTCCTAATAGTTTCTTCTGACTAGAGGTGGGAGAAGGAAAGGGGGAAATCACATAAAGCAAACACAATGAACCTAAACAGATAACACATGGTGTGAGGTATCTGCAGTTTCTCTAAGCACTGCCAATACTCTGCAAGCTAACTAAACCAACTGTGCAAGGTTTCACTGGAGCTTATGTACGTATGTATTGTAGTAATCAATATTATTGTTTTGAGTTCAGTGACAGCATTTGGGAGGCTGGCTGGTCCCTGTTGTGAAAGGACTCCCCATTTATGCATATGGAATAATATGTATTACTATGTTTGCTATAATAGATGTTTGGCTAACTGATAAGAAAGAAACTGAGTTCATTATCCTTTTGATGTAGCTTCTATTGGATTTTTACACTAAAGTTGTTTTTCCTCACACAAGATCATTATTTCTTTCGCTAGCTTGATAGCAACTGTATCCAAAGCCTCTTTGATACTTTCTGTTCATGTAATTTTTTTTCCAGATTATATGTCATGGCAGAATGGGGGCTAGTTGAGAAACAGGCTATGCTTAACAAGACTAACAGTTCGATCAACAAACCAGGCAAGCCAAGTACTGGGATTTTAACAGTTTAAATCTGATTGACTGAAGTCTGTTTTCATCAAGATCATAAACACATAGCACTGAAGTACAACCCACTGATTTTAAGCAAGTCAGCTTATCACTGTAACTTTAGTCCTATTGAACTCACCCACGTACCAGATTAAAACCACCCACATTATTCCATCTGGTTTCTGTCAGGTTGCCAAGTCCTCACTGAAAGAACACACAGAGAGAACACAAGGATAGCACTACTGACTCAGTCCAAAGAGCAGTTCCAGAGCATCCTGTTACCCAAAGGGACCAGTCAGATACCCAAAAGCAGGACATGAGAAAAAGAGCCCTGTTCTAATGGTTGTCCTAACCACTGGTATTTAGAGGTGGTTGGCTGTGGTCCTGTAGGTAGCCATCATGAAACTAGCCATCCAGACATGGGTGGTGACATTACTGGAGTGGTGAATCCACCCTGGGGTTTAGTCTAAGGCCATTTCCGCACGGGGTGAAGGAATTGCCCCGTGCCGGTACTTACCGGATCTTTGGGCTCAACGCTTGGGTCCAGGCTGGTCCGGAGCAGTGTGTGGCCGCCACTCCACACTGCTCCGGGGACGAAAATGGAGGCTTCCGGTTGGTGGAGGCTCTCCACCAACTGCTGAAGCTCGCCAGCCTAAAGCCCGCCCCCGGCAGATCGCAGGCTCGCACTGGTGCAAGCCTGCAAATCTGCACCAGAGCGTGGGAACAGAGTGGCACGCTCCGTGCTTTTGAAAGACCTCTTTCAAAAGGTCTTTCAAAAGCACGCTGGATGACCACTTCGGGTCATTCAGGAGCGGGTGCGGAGGTGCGGGTGCGGAGGAGCGGGTGCGGAGGTGCGAATCTACAGTAACTAGGTCCAACCCAATCCGCTCCCAGGTGCAGACGTCCTCTCTGGAGGATGCTTTGCACCGTTTCTTTAAGACCGTGCGGAAATGGCCTAAACTGCAGCTGTCCAAGATGTTGGACCCATGTGGGAGATATGGTTCAGCATATTGGATAGCTTCTTTAAAGTTCAAAGTAAAACCTAGAATGGATTCATTGCTCCACTGGCACAGAAGCCACCAATTGTAACTGTGGGCATCCCTTTAAACATCTCAACACAATGGATTAAACTGCAGCCACTGAGCTTTTTCCTCTGTTCCTCAGCAAGTTCATTCCTAACACTTCTTCTCACATGGTCTAAGGTAAGCTGAAATTCTTAAATCTTAGAGCAAGCAGGGAAGGATCAAGTGGGAAAAGAAACTGATATAAATATAGTAATGGGTTGGAGAGAGTATCATTTGCAAATAGGTCTGCTGCCTCAAGGTATGGCATACCAGACAATTCTTTGTATATGTGTGGGTTGTAGATAGGGCATACACTTTTTGTAGAGCAAAGAATGTGTGCAGTCCAATCCTTTGTATATCTCTTTAGTAAAGTCTCATTGACATAACTTATAAATAGTGGTGCATTCACACTGCGCACTTTGATAATACTTCGACTCTATGACTCCATCCTGTGGAATCTTGGGATTAGTAGTCCACAACATACTTAAAGTTCCTACTCCAACTTCACTGAAAGAGAAGAATATCAGAGTCCAATGGCATGATCTAAGAATAAAAGAAAAAAATTTTCTAGGAAGGGAATCCAAGCATTTTGTATAGGTTTGGGCAGCACTTTTTTTCCAGGCTAAGAGCTCTTTAAATTGTTTATCCACAAAGCTACATCTTTTCATTTGCTTTTGCTTATTCAAGATTTGAATGATAGTGTTGCTGTGATAAAATTCAAGATAGTCTGATGCATAGCTTTGTTAATTTGAAATAGAAGGATTTAAACAGACATTGATAAGCAGCCAAAATATCTATGGGACTGCATTCACTGCTTTGGTGAACTACAGATTTGCAGCACCCTAGCCAAGGTTCAGTGGTGACTAGTACCTTCCGTGCGAGGAACAAAATGACTTTGTTCCAAGTTTTAGTCCAAATCTCAGAAGAGCCTCTTAAGTGCCAAACACTATATTCAAAATAGGTTCTGCACCTAAGACATCCCCCTTAAAGTTCATATGAAAACTGAGAGCTTTACCATTACAGTACCATTGCAGTACCATTACGGTAAACAAAAAAAGGTTGTATTGTTGGTGGACTTTAAATTAGCACAGATCTCAAGGACTGTTGTGGGTCATTTCTAGGGATCTGGGCATTTTTGCAACATAAGCAGAAGCAGTTGGGCATGACTAGGTCCAGTGGCGAGGCACAATTTTTACTGGGCTATGGGTTGTAGTGCCATTTCAATGGTTTCTCAACAACCATTGTCTGATGCTCATCAGTCTTCTTTCTCGGCTGAGTCACTCTTGGCAGGGGTGTTGGAGTCTCCATAGCTTCTTTTGTTAGGAGATTTCAACATATAGTGGCTTCTCAGCAATGGCTTCAGACCTGCTTAGGGGATAGAGATTATTTTGATCACCTGGATAGATGGCCTTTGCAAAGACCAAACAGGGGAATGTGTCTCTGTTAATTTTGCTGGATTCCTTAGCAGCTTTAGTATCTTTCCAGTCCCTTTTGAAGGGGCAAACTCAGAAGGTAGTGCTGGGGAAATTCATGTTTAGTACCCTGTTCATTAGCCTGTGGGGGGCCATCAGGGTTTGGTTTTGTCCTCCATGGTGTTTAATGTCTATATGAAACCATTGGGAGAGGTTATCTGGAGTTTTGGGGTTGGATGTCATCAGTGTGTAGATGACACTCAATTCTATCTCTCCTTTATATCTAATTCCAAGGAAGCAGTTTCAGTGCTAAACTCCTGTTGTCAGTAATGGACTAAATGAGGGTGAACAAACTGAAACTTACTCCAAACAGGACCAGGGTGCTCCTGGTCATTTGGAAGTCAGATCATGGAATAGATGATCATCAGTCTCTGATGAATGGACTTACTTTCCTCCTGAAATTTCAGACAGCTTGGGTGTGCTCATAGACTTTGATTTGAGCCTGGCTGTTCAGATTGTGACAGTGATAAGTGTCAACACACCACTTTATGTCAAGACCAGGACCAGGGATATCTCTTGGGCAGAGCCAGGGCTATGATACTCAAGGTCTGCTATATCTCTTCCTTCTTAGAAAATACAGCGCCCTTCTACACTTGTGTCCCCCACTGGCTTTCTCTCCCAGTGTATCTCCCTCTACTGCTTCCCTAAATCTGCACCCTTTCAGAGATAGGCCAAAGCATGGATTTATTTATTTATCCAATGACTGTGTTACTTGTGGTTGTGTGTATAGTCCAGTCCAGAGCAAAGACACTCTATTTAGACAGCTCTTATAAAAATTCTTTATTTAATAAACTGTCAGGGTAAAAGGTAGTTGGTAGAGTAAGGATTAGCAACCAGCACAACACACGTACATGTAAACCAGTCAACACTTTCTTTCTCTTTTACACACTCTCAGATGAATCTTTCACTCTCTCTCTCAACTCCAAGCACTCACTCTCACTAGAGTCTCCAACTCTGCTTCAGTTAAATTTCATCATCCTCCCATCTTGCCCCTCCCTCTAGCTATCCTGGGTCCCAATTCTAAGAGCCCATCAATTTAAATCCCTGGGGTTGCTAGGGTACTCCATTGCTAAGACCCTCCCCCTCAGGGTTCATCACAACAAGGATTGCGTTTGCACTGCTAAAACTAGTGCTCTAACTTCACTCATTCCTGGAGATGTCAGATATGGCTATGGTGACACATGCCTTGATTACATTCTATTTGGATTACTTTAACATACTCTATGTGGACTGCCTTTGGAATTGTTCAGAAATTGTAGCTGGTCCAAAATGTTGTGGCCGCATTGATTTCAAGGGACAGATAACTCCCATATTGCGATAACTTCATTGGCTACCAGTCTGTTTCTGGGCACAATTTAAAGTGCCTTTTAATCCCTTTATGGCTTGTGTCCAGCCTATGTGATAGACAGTATATCATTCTAAGGGCCTGCTGACTTTTACAATATTCAGACAAAGGCTTTCTCTTTGTCTCATCACCATCACAGGTGTGTTTGGTGGGGACAGGGTCTTCTCAGTGGCCGCTCCCAACTTTTGACTGCTCACTCACAGGGGAATTAATTAGCCCCGATCTCTTTTCCTTAATTGGCCTCCATCACCAGCAAGCAAGAACCTTTTTATTTTGGCAAACTTTTGACTTTTAAATTACAGCAGCAAAAGGATTTATTAATGTGGCCTGCTTTTATTATTTTTTTCTCTGTTTTAACATGTTTGTAATTCAGTGATTTCAAGAGAACTACATATATAATTTTTAAATTTTTTGTATCAAATAGTTTTAAGTGTCCTTTGTTTTTAATGTGATGTAAGCCACCTTGGGTCCTATACTAGGAGAAAGGCAGATTATTAACTGATTAATTAAGTAATTAAGTAAAGGTTGCTATGGAAACAGGATTTTGAATATTTCATGTTAGGGAGCAAAAACAGTCAGTGTAAATAGACACAGGAAAAAAATCACTGTGGGAATCATTTCTCATAGGGGTGAGCATCTACTCCAATTTCCAAAAATAGGAGAAAGTTAAAAAATCAGCACTAACCAAAATTTTTGCACCTACAACTACTGGCTTGGGAATGATTTACCCTGCCCCTGGAGTTTTGCTCTATTTAATGATAGTCATTTAAAAAAAGAATCACTGAAGCCAGTTTTAGTTGCTTCCAGTATAAGCCTACACATGTCTATTCAGATCCAAAATCATATAGATGTGTGTATACGATTGGATATTCAAAGTAGTGGGGTTGAACGCTTCTTGACCGGACTTTATCAACCTAGGCATTCTGAGTTTCTGCTTTTAGTCTGGAGATGAGCATCACTGCTCCCAATACTGTGTTGCCAAGGCTTCACATCTTGGCAAACTTCCATAGCAAGTAAGAGCAAGGGAGAAGTTCTAGCCTCCATAGGCTGCAACATTCCTTTTCTGATTCAGCAGCAAAATTTCCCACCATTTTCTGAGGAGATCTCACTCACATGAATAATTTGGACACCGTCCAGTGGCTCACTGGATCAAGTCACAAAAGTCAATCAAAGTACACCAAAGGTTTGTTGTAACACAGAATTTTCACTGTGGGAGACTCAAATTTCAGAGGTTATGTTTTTTTAAATGATCAGTATACACTTTCCCCCAGTATTATTCATGGTGTACATTGTACTGAAGAATGCTATATTCATTAAACTGAACATTCCCAAAAGAAAGGACCTTTTTTTAAAAAATGGATGTAAATGTGATTTGAAATGCCAACAAAAACTGACTGAATAACTCACAGTGAAATTCATAAGAAGACAGGAATGTAAATGGGGGGGAGATCAAATCATTACCTCCCCTAATAAGTATTCTGTTCCCCCAAATGATATTTTCCTTCAGTTCTCAGAGAGTGAGACACTGAAAATGATTCAAACCTAGAAGTCTTTTCTGCTGTGTTTTCATTTCCTTGACAACTTTGTCTGCTCTTTTTCTTTGGATACATAAGCTGTATTTTCAAATGTGCAACTGAAATTTTCTGAGACCATTTCTGCACAACATTGCAATGGGGACATATTGCTGCAAGTCTGCAAGTCGTGCTTTCTCATGACATCATTGTGGTCCCACTGCCAATGCATCCCCACCAGTTGTGATCATGGGATATTCCATTACCAGAAAAAATCTGGTAATGGCCCCCAATCGTGTGATGCTCCCATCGCTGGCAGTCATGTGGAAACAGCAGAAATGCAATCTATGTGCTTTCTTCCGTAGTGCAGCATGGGAAATGGCCAGCTACGCTGTGGAAGGGAGGTGCATGTCCTTCATGCTACCCTTCTTCAGGCAGCTGGCCAGGTGCGGAGGGAGCATTCAGGTTGTGCTCCCATCTCAGCAGTGGCACTGCCACAATTGTGATGGGATGGCAACAAAAAGTGGTAAGATGCAGAAAGGTCCTGATACTTCAATACTAGAAATTGGGTGACTGAAGGAAAATTTCATGGGGGGGGGAGCATTCTTATTTGGAGGCTCTCCTTTTGCCTCTTCATAACTACATCCCTGTGGGAAACCATCTTATGACAATTTAGAATACTAGCCCATTTACTTAAAAATCATTTCCACTGCCTTTCAGTGGTGTTTCACACTTTCAGATGGGAGTTCTTCCTGCTTCTGCCTGAAAACGCCAGGAATTAAACCTGAGACCTTTTGGATACTGTCAGCTCCTCTAATGAAATGAAGTGCTAATACATGATGGAATTATATCATATTCCTTCTTCTCACTTTCCCCCTTTGTTCTCAGCTTACTTTAATTGGGGCAAACTCAGTTCAAATTGCAAAAGTAGCTTGTACTCAACACTATGTGGGGAGAGGAAAGGAGGCAGCGGAATCTTGCCCTTCTCTGTAGACTCTGGCAAAAGCAAAGCGCTACAGCCTCTATTAGCTATTTTGTTCTTCCTCGTTATACTCTTACTATTTTGAACCACACTCTGATGTTGTGTGGCCACACATGTCTAAGTTTTCATCAGTTGAAATGGTGGAAAATATTATATCAACAGACACATCATAGTATTCTATCTATAAAGAGGGAAGGGACGGGGAGAGAAAAAAGTTGGTTTAAAAGTGATGAGGATGGTTTTCTGAACATCTAGAGGAAGGAAAAATGGCATGCTCAAATGAAGAAGCAAATAGTGTTACTACATTGCAGAAGAAGCTACATATTTTTTCCAGTCAGCCAAATGAGGTGAGATGGGGAGGCAGAACAGCCTTAGGCAGCTTTCAGAACAACATTCCCAATGATGAAATAAGACCATTGTTTGAACACTCAAACATTCATTTGTGGGAGTGGAGATTGCATTTAGGTCATGAGGGAAAAAAGCAATGCGTTGCCCTAGCTTTCAGTAGCATAATACTCTTTACACTGAATCCTACTGTGAACTAAATTCAGGCCCAGTAGGTGCAACTCTATTGTCTTCATTGAAGCTGCACTTGCTGACACTGAATTGGAATTGGTCCCTAATCCATATACGGAGCTGAAAATTTTTTCATTGGAATTTATTGTCCAGTGGACCATAGAGCTCAGAAGCCTATTGGTGATAACAGCTAGCACCCAAGACCACAGAAGACTAAAGAAGTTTAGATTTTCCTAGTTTTCAAAGCTAGATATTCTGAAATGTTGTGTCTGCACAAGTATAGAAATGGAGAACTGAGATACTACTACCCCATAGTCTGCTTATACAGATAGATAGCTGCTTCCTACCATAATTTATCTGGCACCCAAATTAAAACTTAAATTCTTCATTTTATTTTTCTTGACTTGCTGTACTTTTATTCTCAGGATATAATTTATATTTCATGCCAAATAATATTTGCCAATTAAACCATATCACGAAGTGGGAGTGTATGGCCTGGTAACATTAGTGCTGTTTTTTAAACTGTCTAACTATAAACATTGGCCTAAGTATCCTATTGTTAATAATCAAAATGAGATGATGATGATGATGATGATGATGATGATGATGATCAAGGCACGGAACAACAACAAATAACAGAATATATTATTATGTGCCTTTAAGGCCATTTCTGCACTACACTCTTATAGTGCAATTATTCCACTTTCAACATCCTATGGAATCCTGGGGTTTGCAGTTTAGGGAGAGGCCGGCCGGCTCCTCCCTAAACTGCAAACCCCAGGATTCCATAGGATGTTGAAAGTGGAATAATCGCACTATAAGAGTGTAGTGCAGAAATGGCCTAAGTCATTTTTAACTTATGGCAGCCTTTAGGTGAGCCTATAATGGGATATTTTGGGCAACCTTCATTTGAGACTAACACAGTGTGACTTGCCTAAGGTCACCTGTTTGGTTTCCATGGCTGAGTGGGTTCATTCTCCCAGTGCCAATGCCACTAAAAAAGTTTCCAGCTAGACATAAAACAAGGAGGAAAAAGGAGGAACAGGAGGCATAAAAAGACTTTTTTTAAAAAGAGCTTCCTTGTCAGAGGCCTTGTTAACTGAAGTTATGACTCAACTCCTATGAGGAAGACAGCTTTTTCTGTACTGTCATCCCAATACTGGGATATCCTCCTGAGACATATGACGGCCTCAACATTGCAATTTTTTTGGTAGTCTTTGGTGGTGGTATTATTTAAGTTTTGTGACTAATATGATTACTATCACTACTTCATGGCTGATTGGTTGTGCCTTTGCGCACTGCTCTGGCATCCCTAAAAATTAAAGACAGTTTAGAAATGTTTTTAAAAATGTAGAAATAAAAATCTTAAATAAGGCAGATATCCTGAAATTGCACAAATGTGAAGAATTCCTACAGCTCCTAGGGTGGCCAGGGGAAGGATCTGGGACGTCAGGGCCAAAACCATTTCCCTTTGTGATATCATAGGGGGCAAGTCCTAGTGATGTTACAAGATTGATGGCACGAGGGGAAGCTCCTGGTGATGTAATTAAGCAGAATATGTTAAGCATCAACCACAATTGCACATAATATGCTGTTCAAATACAAAGGTAAAGGACTAACAAATGAGGAAAACCACATACTTTCTAGGCAGAGCTCTCACTCTGAGATTCCTTACCCCTCACCCTAAGGACTGGAAATTAAGAACTATGAAAATCTTCACTTACTATTGATTATGATCTGTTTCAGTTTGTCATTCACATGAAAAGAGCAGGCTGTCCAAGACAGGGTGGTTATATTCAAGCAGCTGGCCATAACATAACTTCCCACTGAAACTTGCATCATTCCATAAGCTATAATAGGAATAATTATGGTGAACTCCCATGGAACTCTGTGGTTGTTTATAAAAGCATGTCAATGTGCCAGTACTCAGACTCATTACCAGAATCATTTAAAGTTTATCAGATAACTAGATCAAAGTACAGCATGCAATTTTAGCAACAATTTTTGAATGTGGCTTTTATTTTCAGAACCTTGACTTCCCTCACTTCAGAAATAAAATATGGTTAATGATGATCTGGAAACTATTAACTTTAAAAAAGAACAGTTTAAAGTATTTGATCCTCCTTTGATGAAGTGTGAACACTAGACCTTTTCCCGGAGGTGTAATTGAGATTTGCACTTTTTAAAAAAAGGAGTTAGTAGGGAAAGGGAGCAGAGGATAAGGAAAATGATATTTTAAGTTCAGTTACTTCACTTGAAGAAAAGACTTTTGCAGGGAGGCAATGTTCTAGCCATTGTTAGCAAACATTGAATTTTCATTTCACACCAAGTTTTCAAGGCTACATAATTTTTTTAGTTGAAAATGCCATTGATTATGTGCCCCTCGAAACTAAATTCTCCATATTCAGATAAATATCTTTTTGACTACTAATCAATGGTCATGTGGCTTTTCACAGTTTTCATTTTTTAAAATCAAGTAATTGGATGGGGAGTTGCTCAATTCAAAAATTACCTTTGGTTAATTGTTTTCATCTGAATTCCTTATTTTCATCTTGAACTGCCAATATGCTTTCTACAATGCTTTCTCTGGGCGACTTCTTTTTTTAAAAAAATGCACAGCTATTTTGTTGCACAATGGAATTTTTGGCTTTTGTTTCTCAAATGGTGACTCCTCACATTTATTATCAAAGAGCAACTTACCCTTGTAGCTGAAGGGGCCACCAAAAGCAGTTTGTAAGAGAGAATGAAGTGGATAGGCTCGAACTCTTTCATTCAAAATTTGTGCCCCCCCCCAAAAAAATATGTTGGATAAATAAAACTCTGAGCATTCCTAAAATAACCTTGGATCCAGGCACACATAACTAAGAATGAAAATATTTCTGTAAGGACATATCAACACTGAATAATTATAGCACTTTGATAACACTTTAACTGCCATAGTTCCAAACTAGGGAATTCTGAGCTTAGGCATTTCATGATGTACTTTGAATTTTCTGCTTTAGTTCAGGGAGTGCACTGAAGGCTTCTATGTATTTCACTGAAGTATAAACTTGAGGGGTCCATAGGATGCAGCCATGACTGATAAAACAGTACCAAAGTGCTATAATTGTACAGTGTGAATACACTCTAAATCTTTACTAATCGTTTCACTTGTGCTTCTATCCTAAAATATATAAAGTGGTGGACAGGGTGGTTTACTTTCTTCGCTTTCATTAATTAACTTTGGTATTGGAGTTCTATGTGGATATTCAGTGAATTCCAGAAATGAGTTACATTTCAACAAATTGCAAGACTTTAAAAACATAGTAATTCAGTGACCTCAGTTTATTACATTTATTATTTCCCAAAGAACATTTGTATAAATTGTAGTCCAATGATTTGTGGATTTTTGACTACAGCTACCAGAATCCCCTAACCAGCATGGTCATTGGGAGTTGTACCTTTCCCAAGTTCTGCTTTTCTCATCAGGGTCTATATTTCTGTAGCTTAAGCAGTGTTTCTTGACTGCAATCAACCCATAGACCACATTCTCTTTTCCCAGGATCCCATTCATTAACTTCAATCACAATATTTACAAACGATATTAATAATATGTAGAATTCTTTGGAATGTGTGGCTTCAGCTATGGCTATGAAAAAAAATCCCTTTACATCTGAGTAATACAGAATTTTATTTTCAGAGAGCTTTTTTTCATATTGACACTACCAGAAGTTTATATCCCTTTTGCAAGATCTTTCTGAGAGACCATTTCAAATGGAATAACTACACAATCTACATGGCTAGATGCAAAATGTATATATCTGGGTCAGTCATCCTTATAGCTAGCTGTGTTCTGCAACACACCCAGGTGTGTGTGTGTGTGTGTGTTTTTTAAAATGGTCCTAGAACTCCTACATATCTATTGAATGTACATGCACAATATATTATTCCTAAAACTGTACATTTTTGGAATAATCATACTGCTATATATTGAAGATTGGCATGAAGATGCATAAGAAAACCCAGATGACTTTCTTTCCCCTTTGCACAAATACTGAGCCATGCTACTTTAATTTTAAGCATGTGGATTCTGAAGAGAAATGTGCTTCTAGGTTTACCCTTGACTGTCCCTGGTGACAAATAATATAAGCTCCCAAATGTGTTTTGACCTTCCTAGGCTAAAGGCCAAATCTTCAAAGCAATGCTGAAAAAAATGTTCCAAAGGAGATGGTTTACTGGAGTGCCACAACTCATAGCTCAGTCCTGCATGAACACCTTTGACAGCAGACGATGGCTAAACAAAAACAGAATAAGAACATGATCTCTGAAAAAGATTCCTTAAGCTCCCTCCCCCACTTTTTTTTTTAAAAAGGAAGTGTTCTGAAATAACTTCCCTTTACAGCAAGAGCAGTTTAATCATAGCCAGTTTACAAATTCTAGCTTTGATTCAGAAAATCAGTAGTGATGTTATCTTACAGGACTCAAAAAGATTCCATATATGCTGAACTAACACATTTCCCTCTTTGGCTTATAATGCCAGGTATTCTCTCTCTTGCACTCACACAATACTACAATACTTTCTGGAAACTTGGTATTGATAGAAATAAAGCTATTGTGGGACTGGGGAAAAAACTTAATGAAAACAGATACTTGATTGAGATCAGGAATTTAGGGCAAGTTTTTAAGGAGATTTGTAATGGCATCATTCCAGAAATAAACATCTGTGATAGTAACTTTATTTTACATATGCTACATATGTTATTGCTATTTTTTTTTAAAATCAAAATGTTTATATTACACTCTATGTCTAAAAATCTCAAGGTGGATTGCAGTAAAAGCTATAACTAAATGTACATCAGCTTCTCATATTTGCTATATCTGTGGCATTGCTGGATGGCATGCTAAAGAGTCAAGGAAAAAAGGATGGATACAAAGAAGGCTACATTCCTGGCTTTTGTCGGAAAGCTCATAAAAGCAAATGGAGAAGTCATGAAGAAAGGAAAATTGGTGGAAGGATGGCAAGTCAACAAATATTTTGTGGAGTGCAAAGATTCATAAGACAGCAGGCCCTTAGGTATTAAATATTCCTGGGCAATTTCTGGGACATTAGTGGTTTTATTTGAAATCTCAAGTGACAAGTGAAGATTCAAGCAACTGAAGAAGGGCGTATTAGTGGATCAATGCCATAGTGGAAGGAGGATACAATATCAAAGTTCTGATGCTTATCTGAGATTCTTGTTTCTGCAACAAAGGGGCATAGTAAAGCATCTCACAAAAACACATTGACTTATGAATTTTCCATTGCTCTAGGTCTAATTAGATGTTTCTGGTTTTGAAATGTTGGAAGTAATGTTTTCTAACCATTTTGAAAACTTTGACTCACCTAAGTTAAGCATAAAACATTTAAAAAATGACCCTGCCCTTTAAAAAAAAAAATCAGAACCTTTCTGCCCTGTGTTTCAGCCCTAGAAGTTCCTCCATGAAGACTTCCAGATTAAGACAATGATTAAATTAAAAACAAAGGTTAGGGTTAGGTCCTCTTTATTTCAATGGGTTTACTCAAAATATGATTAAACTTTGATCCATCCCCATATAAATGGCAAATAATTAACCTTCACAGCAGGAGGTTAAAAAACTTGGTGGAATAAATGTGTTTGCTGCTCTCTCAAAATACTGCATATGCTGCCCTTTGTACATATTGGTTTATATTTAGCTGTAGCTTTTTCACATTATTACTTTCAGAAACTGAACTGTCTGTACTCCTTCAAACTTTGTTTTGATTTAGTGTCTCAGCATCCCTGCTGATATCTTACAGTGTTTTCAAAAAGACTAACTGCCAAGTGGAGATTGCTAACATTTAACAATTAGTCAAATCTAATTTCTTTTCCCCAAATCTGGAGTTGTACAAATGTACATAATCAATGTGAACTGATCTATCAAGATAGTATATATTGAGACTTCCAAAGCTACTTTCTCAATACAGATCAGGATATTAGCCCAAATACTGATGTTAATTATCTGCAGAAAATTTCATAGGTATGCTATAGCATGATACGAAGAAGGGAAAAAGCTTTCTCTTCTGGCAAGAAAGGTTAATACAATTTATTAATATAATTAATAAATTGCCAAATCCTGGAAAATCATTCACTGTATTATGTCATAACCATTTTGGCTGTGTTCACAAGGTTCTTTAACATGCAAAAATTCTCTAAAATTTCCCTGTCTCAGAAATGATTCTGTAAATCTGAGGTTTATGATTTTAATTTTATGATAAATATGAAGGTATACTTGTTTGGTCTTCATAGTTTGTTCCAGGATTTTTTTTAATGAATACTTCCCACTTAACAGTCTTTTGGGGGGGGGGCAACAGAAAGAAAAAAGAAAGAAAGGAAAATAAGAAAAGACCTTGTGTCTGAATCCAGAATTTTTCAGAGCAGCTGAGTAAAGCGTTGACCCTCATCTGAGCATTGCCTTAAATATTACAAGCTCCACTGGCTCCTTCCTTGTAGAACATTTTTTTGAAACTCCAAATGGAGCAGAGAGGCAATATTATTGCAAGACTTGCAACTGACCATAGCAGACACTTTTAGATTTAGCAATGCATTGTAATGAAGCACCAGCCTGACAGGCGACAATGAACTTTTGCAGTGTAAAGGGGCTTATTCCCTCCAGTAGATTGCTCACCCTGTGAAGTGTGTATGAATGAGTATATATGCCAGTACAATATTCAGATAATACCTGAGGAAACTATAGTTTCCTATAGAGTAGGAAATACTGAAATATTCATTTTAGCTTTCTTTTTACAGTTACATCTGACTTTAGACTTGGTTTGACAATAGGTACATATTTAGCTCTCTCTGGTCTCTGAAGAGAGGTAGCAGCAAGGGTTTCTGGTATAGTCAAATTTGTGTTCTTGGCTGCATCACAACAATTGAATTTGGGCTCCTTATGAAAAGAAGTAATTTATTTTTAAACTAGATTAAATACAGCTTTCTTGCATGTCTGTAACACAATCCTACATATGGTTTCTCCTCCGTCCTCTTCAGGGGTTCTGGAAGGATACCTACACTAGCAGAATCATACAAGTTTGATACCAATTCTACAGTTTTACTCCATTTTTAGTGTTTTACTCCTGTGAAAATGGGGCTTCCCATTATCTAGACTTAGTTAAAGGGGGAAACTTCCCTCTTCAGGTAAACCAAAGGTTAATGAGGTGTTGGGATTAGATTACATCATAGGTCATGTGGGTCAGCATCACAGGTCACAGGGTGAGAACTGACCAATCAAAAGGTAAGAACTGAGCATCTTCAGGATGCTTCCAGATGCTTCCAAGGAGAAGTTATAAAACAAAGGAATTGCCAGTAGCAGGCTGAGGCCTCGCCTCGCCTCCTGGCCCTTGTAGAACATCTAAGCCTGAGAATCATCTGTGAGTACTAGACTAAAGTAGTTAGTCGTGTTAGGGACTTTTTTGGTTATTTTGGAGCTGGCTGATCTAAAGAATGTATCTGTGCTTTTATATCTGTTCTTTGTAACTACTTGTAACTAAGCGTGCCTGGGAGGAGGGAGCTTCCCATGTGTGTTAATTTGCCTTGTTCATTTGCATACCTTTAATAAATACTTTCTGTAAAAGACTCTGTTTCTCTCCTTCCCACGCCAACGCTAGATAGACTGGGGGGGGAAAGGAAGATCCTTAAGCTTAGGGATTGACATGTACTGGATAGTGTCCCATTGTACTTTCCAGGTATTATTCAGAATTCAATGGGTGGTGGCAGCAAAGATTAATAGTAATCACGTACGGGCATGTACATTCCAGTTTCACATACTGGAATTCTACATTTCAGTATAACAACTCCATCCTATAAATCCCTGGAATTAAAAGTCTGGGGAATCAGACTTTTGCCAGGTCCCTGTCTAAAACCTCAGATTGCTTTTCCTCAGGTAGGATTGCCAGATCACAGGGAACTCAACTGAAATCTTAGGCCCTTTCCGCATGTTACCTGCTCGCAGAGGTGGGGGGTGCCGTTCGCACAAGCAGCCTCTTGTGCGAGGCACTCGCAGTGCTCCGCTGTACTCCTGCAGCTGGGTTGCCGGTCGCTCGGCTGTTGTGCGAACGCCCTGCCCCTTCCTTCCGCAGTGCAGCCTGGGAGCTGTAGGCTGCGCTGGGGGAGGAAGCGCAACCGGCTCGCCTGATGCACTGCAGGGCAGGTAAGTGCGCGAGGGCCCCGGGAACATTGCGCGACCGCGCAGCATTTTCAGCTTAGAGCCAAAAATAAAAAAATCCATGTGCGTCATACGGACCGCCGCTCCCATTTACAGAAGAAACTGCGTGAGAAAGGGGCCTCATTGTTGCTGTGTTTCCTTAGATCTCTAGGTGGAATGACAAACTGTATGAAGAACAGTATTAGCGGATGACAAAATTATATTCTTGAATGTGAGGTATTGTGAGGGCACCTACTGCCTAACTAGTCACAAGCTGATGTCAAGGCTTGCTGGCTCAGCATGAAGAGTGATTTTATGTCTCTCCCACTTGTGCACACAGCACAGCAAGGGGAGGAGACTAGGGAGCATGCTAACAAATGCATGCCCTTGGGCTTTCTGTGCCATTTGGAGCAGAATGGAGGTCAGTGTCATGACTTGAGAGCCCAAATCGTCTGAGTGTTCCATAAGCTCCAGCAGGAGCCTGGAAAAATTCCATAAATTTTGCAACAAATCCAGCCATCAACCTCATCTTCACCAACTTTCAGGTGCCATATTAGATTGTTATTTAAGGGATAAGAGCTGGAAGGAAGGTAGAGGCTAGGCTACACCTGTAAAGACAGTGCAGAGTTAATGTGCTGTGCCAGAATGCACTATAGTATTGATCCCCAGTACTGGTGATTAAGACATAAGCACAAATCCTATTGAGCTGCAGGAAGAAAACAAAAAAGGGACACCACAAATTTGTGCCAAAAGTTTGTAGAACCATCCACCATAAATCCCTATTTCTCTTGAAATGGTGATGTCAGTTCTCTGTTGCTTTTTTCATGTAATCATAGAATGATAGAATCATAGAGTTGAAAGAGACCACAGGGGCCATCCAGTCCAACCCCCTGCTATGCAGGAACATCAAAACACTCCCAACAGATGGCCATCCAGCCTCTGCTTAAAAACCTCCAAAGAGAGAGACTCCATCACACTCTGAGGCAGCATATTCCACTGCCAGACAGGTCTGACAGTCAGGAAGTTCTTCCTGAGGTTCAAGTAGAATCTCCTTTCCTGCAGCTTGAATCCATTGCTCCTTGTCCTAGTCTCTGGAGCAGTAGAAATCAAGCCCGCTCCCTCCTCGACATGACATCCCTTCAAATATTTAAATATGGCTACCTCCTCTTCTGCAGACTAAACATACCCAGCTCCCTCAGCCACTCTTCATAGGACATGGCTTCCAGACCCTTCACCATTTTGGTCGCCCTCCTCTGGACATGCTCCAGCTTGTCAATATCTTTCTTGAACTGAGGTGCCCAGAACTGGACACAGTATTCCACCTCAAATCAGAATAGAGTGGTACCATTACCTCCCTTGATCTGGACACCATATTCCTATTGATGCAACAAGAATTGTGTTGGCTTTCTTGGCTGCTACATCATACTGCTGACTCATGTTCAGCTTGTGATTTACCAAGACTCTTATATCCCTTTCACACGTACTGCTATCCAGCTACGTGTCCCCCATCCTATATTTGTGCATTCCATTTTTTCTGCCTAAGTGCAGGACCTTACATTTCTCTCTGTTGAAATTCATTTTTTTAGCTTTGGCCCAGCTCTCCAATCTGTCAAGGTCATTTTGAATTTTGATTCTGTCCTCTGGCATATTAGCAACCCCTCCCAATTTTGTATCTGCAAATTTGATCAGCATGTCCTCTACTCCTTCATCCAAGTCATTGATGAAGATGTTGAATAGCACTGGGCCTGGGACAGACCCCTGTGGCACCCCACTAGTCACTTCTCTCCAGGATGAAAAGCAGCCATTTGTGAGTACCCTTTGGATTCGGTCAGTCAACCAATTATAAATCCACCTAACAGTAGCCCTGTCCAGACTGCATTTTACTAGCTTCCTTGTGAGAATGCCATGGGGAACTTTGTGAAAGGCCTTACTGAAATCAAGATAATCTATGTCCATAGCATTTCCTTCATCTATTGAGCTTATAACTCTATCGTAAAAAGAGATAAGATTAGTCTGGCACAACTTATTTTTAAGAAAGCCATGTTGACTTTTAGTGATTATGGCATTGCTTTCTAAGTAATTACAAACTGACTGTTTAATGATCTGCTCTAGGATCTTTCCTGGTATTGATGTCACACTGGCTGGGTGATAATTATTTGGGTCCTCTTTTTTTTCCCTTCTTGAATATGGGGATGACATTTGCCCTCCTCCAGTCTGCTGGGACTTCTACTGTTCTCCAAGAGTTCTCAAAGATTATTGCAAGCAGTTCTGAAATGACTTCTGCCAGTTCTTTTAATATCCTTGGATGTAATTCATCTGGCCCTGGAGACTTGAATTCATCTAGTTTAGCCAGGTATTCCTGCACTACTTCTCTACTTATTCTGTGCTGCTCCCCACCCCCCAGGTTGAGTACTTCTATCCTTTTGGGAGAAAACTGAGGCAAAGAAGGTGTTGAGCAGTTCTGACTTTTCTCTTCCTCCTGTTAGTAATTGGCCATCTTCTCTGCGTGGCAATCCTATCATGTTTTTCCTTTTGCTGCAGACATATCTAAAAAAAGCCCTTTTTATTGTTTTTAATATCTCTGGCAAGCCTGAGTTCATTCTGTGCTTTAGCTTTTCTGACCTCCTCCCTACATATCCTGGCTATTTGCTTGAATTCCTCTTTGGTGGTTTCAACATTCTTCCATTTCCTTTACATGTCTCTTTCAAAACTTAGCTCAGCTGAGAGTTCTTTAGTCAACCACTCCGGTTTCTTTAGACACCTCCCATTTTTCGTCTTTATTGGCACAGTTTTAAATTGTGCCTTTAGTATGTCACTTTTAAGAAACTTTCATCCATCATGAACTCCTTTCTCTTTCAGTATTCTTGACCATGGAATTTTGGCAAGTAACTCTCTAAGTTTACAGAAATCAGCTTTTTAAAAGTCTAGAATGTGTGTCTGGCTACATTTGGCTTCTCCTTCCTGCTGAATGACAAATTCAAATAGAGCGTGTTCACTCCCCTCTAAGGATCCCACCACCTCTACCTCATCAACAAGGTCATCCCTGTTGGTCAGGATCAGATTTAAAATAGTTCATCCCCTTGTCGCCTCTTCCACCTTCTGGACCATGAAATTGTCTGCAATGCAAGCAAGGAAACTGTTCGACCTTGTGGTCTTGGCAGAATTTGACTGCCAACATATATCAGGATAGTTGAAATCTCCCATTACTACTGCATCTCCCCTTTCTGAATGTGTGGTCATCTGCTCCAGGAAGGCATCATCCAAGTCTTCAAGATGGCCTGGAGGCCTGTAGCAAATCCCCACAATCACATCCCTATTGTTTCTCGCTCCCTTAATTCTTACCCAGATGCTCATGACTTGGCTTCCTAGATTTAAGTCACAGATCTCTTCATAGGTGAAAACATCCTTGACACATAAGGCTACTCCTCCTTCTTTCTTGTTTGGTCTCTTTCTGCGAAATAGGTTATACTCCCCTATTCCTACATTCTAATCATGAGACTCATCCCACCAGGTTTCAGTGATGCCTATTAAATCATATTTATTTTGTTGTATTAAGAGTTCGAGTTCCTCTTGCTAATTTCCCATGCTCTGTGCATTTGTGTAGAGACACTTAAGACCATGCGCCCTTCCCACATATCCTGTACTAAAGTTGCTTTTCCTCCCACTGTTGGTCTCTAGTACTATTTGGCCTGCTCTATCTATAACATTCGGACTATTTTTCCCAGCACTCACTGAACCTTTGCCCTGAATAATACTGTCTCCCTCCCTAGCTGAACTCAGTTTAAAAACCTCCTGATCAGCTTTGCGAGACTGTTAGCAAAAATGTTCCTGCCAACAGTTGTAAGGTGCAGCCCATCCATTGCCAGAAGACCATCTTCATGGAAATAGAGACTGTGATCCAAAAACCCAAATTGCTCTTGGTGGCACCATTTGCGGAGTCAGTTGTTCACCTCCACTATTCTTCTCTCCCTTCGTGGGCCATGTCTTTCCACAGGGAGGAGAGACGTAATGACAACCTGAGCAAGATCCTTCAGCTTCCTACCTATAACTTTGTAATCCTTTGTGATGTGGCGAAAGCTGCGCCTCACAGTGTCGTTGATTCTGATGTGAGCCAAAAGGAGGGGGTTACAGTCAGTGGGCTTGACCAGTCTCATTAGCCTCTCCATTACATGATTGATTTTGGCCCCAGGGAGACAGCACACCTTACGATTCACCCTGTGCACATTTCAAATCATCAGTTCTGTTCCTCTCAGCAAAGAGTCCCCAACCATCAGATTTCATCTCCTCTGAGGCTTGTCCAGGGTTACTTGATGAGCAGATTCTTCCATGGCTGCCTGGACATCCTGTTTAGGCTGAGACTGTTGGTCTTGCTGCTGCTGGATTTCATCCTGCTGTTGTCTGAGTTCCTGTTGCCAATGTTTGATTTCCTCTCAGTGACATTCCATTACCTCCTCCTGCTGTTCCATTACCTCTTCCTGCTGTTCCACTTTGTCATTAATAAGGTTGAGAACGTGGAAGTGATTCTGTAGCTCAAGAGTCTCTGTTTGGTTCCTGGCTCTTCTACTCCTGAGTGTCACATTCCTCCAAGTGTCCGTCTCCTGGTTTTGTGAAACGATGTCCTCATCTGGTAGTGCCTACTTGTATTCCATCTTCGAGAACATCCTCTCCACCCTATCCAAGAACTCCTCACCCTCCCTAATAATCTGAATATTAGAAACCCAGGCCTCCAGCTGATGATCCTTCTCCTTCAAGAGGGCCACCAGCTTGCATTTGCTGCAGGTGTACCCAATGACATCTTGTGGCAAGAAAAGAAACATGCCACAGCTTTTGCAGTTGACTGCAGCAGCTCCCTCACCCTCCATACTTGATAATCTTTTGAATTCACCATAGCTATGATTCTTGGTTATATCCAGGTTAATTTTTCTCACAAACTCCAAAGTTCCTGTAAAACCTGACTCTTGTCACCAAACCTGCATGACCTTCAGTCCCACTCAGAGACAAAGACAGCATATTAAATGAAATAAATAGTAAATAGACCGTTGGAGGCAGACACTTAGTAAGAGAACTCTCCTGTAAGCATGCTTCTAACTTTTAAAAAATTATTTTGGAAACCTCCCAGACTCCTACTTGGAATTGCTACTGACTAAGAGGTAAAGTGAGGGAACCGAAACAAAGATTCACAACTTTATCTCTATTGGATAAGATACTAAGGCTGTCAAGGACGGAAGGATCTCATGTAAGCCTGTATTGTGGGGACTGGGAGTGCGAGGAAGGTAATTAAAGTGGAGTTTATTATTAAAACAGCTCTGCCAGATAGCTGTGATTTGGAAGCTTGTGGAGGTCTAATTGCACCACTTTTGTGATATATTAGTAATGGTGTACACAAGAAGGGCATATAGAAACATGCTGGAACCCCCTCCACTTGAAAGTATTCCTTTGGCTGGACACAACGAGAAGAACAGACAAAGATAACTCAGTTCTTCTCCCCAGGTGTGGAGGAGGGGAGGAAGGATCAGCTATTAAAAAACAACTCATTAGCTTCAAACCCTCAGACTGACTTGCCATTTTCCAAGCAAGAGCAATTGCACAAACTTAAGAATAATACAAAGGAAGGTTCTTCTGCCCTGAATCTGGCAGTAGAAATTGCCCTTGCTGAGACTAGGCTACTAAAGGAATGTCTACAAACTGGTGAGACTGATAGAGAGCAGAGGGAATTCAAGCTAAAACAAGCCTTGGAGCTAGGTGGACACATGGAAGGGGTTAGCTTGGAAAAGCCACATAGTAATAATGGACTAATTACTGGAGACACCACATGGATTGAAGAATGACTTTGCTCCCTGTCCAAAGATATCCAGTATACTAAATCCTTCTTAAATGATTGTACTGAGCTCTTGACTCTGTTTGTGAAGGTCTACAAAATATTGAATATAGACAAGCAAGTGGATAAGGCTTTAAATGCTGGCAAGCAGCAAATTAAACCAGGTAACTCCCGTTTATCTGCTAAATCAAATAAGAATTGTTCTAAGAAAAAAGTGAATAAAAGACTGTAAACAATTTGAAGAAAAGTAAAAATATAAAGAATATAAAACAGTTGAACCATGCTTCTAAGATGAATTTTGAGAAGCTCTTTGATTTGCTAACCAAGGAGATAAAATCAGAGATAAAGTTACCCAAGGAAATAAATACAAAGTCTAATGACAACAGCTGCATAGCACCAAGCCAACAACTTGTGCAACAACACTCCAGCCTGTAAGCCAACTGTACAAACTTTCTGCTGCCCCAAATGAATTATGGGGAGAAGATGCCAATCAGGTAGATCTTCCCAGAGATCAGCTCCAGAACCTGGGCACTTAAGGAAAAGAAGTATAGAAGTACCCCAAGAAGTACACCAAGGACATCAATTGGAAACTTGTGTTGTCTTGTCAAAAACTGCTATTTCTGAACTATCCTAAACCTGCAGGGATTCTCTCTCAGTATGAACACAAAGTTCATTTTGTAAAGTTACTAAGTAAGTCCTCCATTAATTTTTGCACTATCAAAGATATAATACAAATAGAATATCTATTATTTAATTATGTATGTACTTGTACAGTGGTTACATTTAGAAACTGGTCAATGGCTAGCAGGATATTGGAAAACAAGGATGAGCTAGCAGATCTTGGCTTAAATGTGACAAGACTATTTGAAAATTGAGCACCACCTCTGCACTTAAAGGGAGGTAACTTTAGTCATGCTGTTCAACAAACAAAACCCTGTGAGAACCTGGTTGACTTGACCAGTGAATGTCTGGACACTGTAAAACCCAATTTAGCTGACACCATAGGGCAAAAACAGAACAAACTTCAGTTTAAATTGTGTTCCCCCCAAGTTAGAGCCTGCATGTTGTGATGAGGAAATAGATCTTTTGAACTCATTCTCTTCTCTTCCACTTGAGGAACAAAATAATATTTTAAAACGATTAGAAAATTTGAGAACAACTCTATTAACCAAACAGTCCTCAAATACACACCGGTTAACTGTGGCAGAAGAGTTTATAAAAGCAGAAACTCTATATCCAACTGAGGAGCTAGCGAATAAGCAAGAAGGAATACATGCCTCAATCCATCAGGGAGGAATGCAAACAAATTCCTTGGCTACAAGACCTGAAGGCTGTAGTACTTGGACTGATATACCTGTGCAGTATGACCTGAGGTCAACAACTCTAAAGACAAGACCCTCCTCATGGGTTGATATGCGATTCTTAGAGGACCACAAACTAGGACGAACAACAGAACATGGTGACCCTGTACATCAACCATGGAAGGAGATTGTGCCAATAATTTCAAACGTTAATAGACCAGCCCATCAGCTGGATTTGATTGAAAGCTTGGATAAAGAGTCCCATTCGTCTGAACTATTACCCCATGAGATTCTATCACTTTCTGCAAGATCACATACTCAATCTGTGTGTGATAAAATATCTGCCTGACAATAAAAGGGTCAGAGTAAGGTTTCTTTCTTAACTTGGAATGTGGCAGGATGGACTGTGTCTACCAGTGCTCCCAATTTTATTGCCTTCTTATCTTGCTTTGATATTCTTCTGATACAGAAAACTTGGTTTACGGGAGTTATCATTAAATGGGTTTCATTCTTTCTTCCTAAGGGCAGTTGCAAAGTCCAAGTATGGTAAAGCCATAGGAGGATTAGGAATTTTGGTTTCCACAACCTTACGAGTTTCTATAATACCACTCTCTTAATTTAAATCACATGCTGTAGCTGTTAAGATTCAATTTATATCTATCAATTTATTGATTATCGATGTTTACATGCCTCCACTGAAACAGAAGAATCAAATTAAAGCACCGTGGGCAGAACTTGAGTCATATGTGGCTGATCTCTCTACTATGTACCCTGATGAATCTATGATATTGGGAGGTGACCTGAATGCTAGATTGGACCCTGATGACAGACTCTATTCACAGTTTAATTTTCCGCCTCCACATTTAGAAGAAGATGTAGTCCTACTGACCCACCGCTCTAAAGACCAGAAAGCCAACTGGTTTGGCATTAATGACTTTCAGATGAAATCTCCACATACTAAATGGTGCTATGGATAAAGATCACCCAGCTAGTTTCACCTACCTCTCTGGAACCAGAATGAGTACTATATAATTGCCTCTAGGGACCTTCTTGTATATATAAAGGATTTAGAATTCATCCCAAGGTTTGACAGTGATCACCTCCCAATAACTCTGCAGCTAATTAACTTTGTACAAGAGCCTCATGTTGAAGCCCTTCACTTAATTGATATTACCCTTTATGAAAGAACCTATCGCAGACCTAGATGGTGCCCACAGTTAAATCATGGGATAACTAATTCTTTGTCCACCCATCACTTTCGGAGTCTTCAACTTGCAATTCTTTCTGCAGAGCTCCCTGAGGTACTCTTTAATAATTATAACATACTGATCCAGCAGTTATATCAGTTACTTTTATATTATGGTAGCACACAATCAAAACCAAATAGATTTTACTCCAAATCATGGTTTGATAAAGATCGTATCAAAGCAAAAAAAGATCTTATAGCTACTTATCAGTCAATTTAATTAGTACATCATCATTCACTGCATCAGAAAAAGAGACAATAGAAACTATTATTGTTACATAAAAAGAAAGAAGCTATGAAGACCAGCTGGTCCTGCCTTATTCAAGCCATTAAATCTAATGACCTATTCTTCTTTTGGCATATCATATCAGGTATGCAAAGCAGAGCTTTAAACAGGATATTTGGGAAGTGTACTTTCAAGATCTATATTCTGACTCCTGTGTGGGAAAAGAAGATTGCATTCAATCTATTGAGACCTTTCCACCATGGCCTCCTGTGACAGTGTCTGAAATAAGCAGTCTTGCAGCTCAATTAAGAACAGAGAAAGCCCCAGGAGAGGACTTGATTCCAGCAGAAGTCATTAAAAACAACTTGGAGTTCTAGGCTCCTCTCCTGGCTTCTCTTTTCACCTGTATTGACTCCTATGGATGTGTTCCTTGAGACTGGGGACTAGCAGTCATTGTGCCCATCTTTAAAAAGGAGTCAAAGGATGATCCAGCGAATTACAGACCAATTAGTCTGCTTAATAGAAATAGTAAGCTGTATGCAAGGTATCTACACAGGAAATTCTTGGATTGGCTGGAACAAGACCATATTTTAGCAGATGAACAAGCTGGTTTTAGGGAAAGCCGATCGACTATCGATCAATGCTTAGTTTTGCAACACCTGATTGGGAAACACTCCTCTGGTAATATTACTGCCTTGTATGCTGCTTTTATTGATTTTAAAGGAGCATTTGATTCCATTTCACGCTCCATATTATGGGAAAAATTGGAGGTATCTTCAACTGATAGGCGATTACGCCACCTAATACAAATGCTCCATGAAGGGACTTCCCTTAAAGTATGATGTACCTTACAGGGTCATCTTACTTGAACAATTAAAACAGAGAAGGGTGTTAAGCAAGGCTACATCTTGGCTCCACTTCTGTTTAATTTTTATATTAATTTGATGGTGGGTCATTTTCATAATACCAACTTCCACCCACCAAAGTTAGCTGGAAGAACTATCCCCATACTGCTTTACGCAGATGATACAGCCATCCTTTCAAGAACACCTATTGGCCTTAAAAGAGCTCTGAGAGAATTGTCCCAGTTTTGCAAAGAAAATAATTTAGTGCTTTACTATCAAAAAACTAAAATCATGTCATTTGCCAAACATCCTAGGCAACTTTCCTGGCATATAGACCCCCATAAGATTGAACAGGTTTCCTGTTTCAAATACTTGGGTGTAGTCTTTCATTCCTCAGGAAGTAGGAAAGCACATGGGGACTATGTTGCTAGCAATGCTCAGAGGAGCTCAATGGCTATACAAAAATTTTTCAGAACAAAAGGTGGATATTATGTCCCAGAAGCTCTAAAATTATTTGAGGCAAAATCAATAGCCCAACTTTTATATATAACCCAACCCAATTAGGCCCTTTCCCTAACAGTGCCATTTTGGAAAGCATCCAATCTAAGTTTCTGAAATCAGTCTTTCAAGTCCCAAAATGCATCTGCAATGCCATTCTGCAGTTATAGGCAAGTTTTTTGAGCATAGAGGCCAGGATATGGATGTCCACACTTAATTACTGGCTTACGCTAGCCTTTTTTTCCAGGGGGCTAGCCCCTCTTGTTCTGAAGGATGAATTCCAGTCCTCATGGATTAAGGCAGTTTCAAGTAAAATCTTGACCTTGGGTTTTCCCCAAATCTTTTATGTAATTTGGGGTACGATCAGGCTAAAGAGGCCATAAAACAGCGTATCACTGACATAGAGCACCAAATGGATCTAGTCAGATCCCCTTTATTCATTGTCAGTTAATATAACAAGTACTTAAAAATGCCAATGGCTTACATAAACAATCTAGAACTGCCAAAACACCATAAGGCCTTCAGCTTGGCTCAATGTCGCACTCTCCCGTCAGCTGTCTTCAAAGGTCGCTATAGGAAAATTGCATTTTCAGAGAGACGTTGCCCATGTGACTCTGACCAGATAGAAACTCTAGAACAGTGGTTCTCAACCTTCCTAATGCCGCGACCCTTTAATACAGTTCCTCATGTTGTGGTGACCCCCAACCATAAAATTATTTATTTATTATTTACAATGCCTCCCCCCCGGTAAAGGCCGCCTCACCAGCCAGGAACGGGGAGGCAGGGAGGGAAAGAGGAGCTGCACGTCTCCCCGGGAAAAAACTCCGAAACCCCCCTGGGCTCTGCTTTTGCTTTGCTCTCATTTCCACTGTGGGGGCAGTGTGGGAAAAGTTTCCAGAGTGTTGACCCTGGCGGGGGGGAGGAATCCCAGCACCTTTGACTTTTGCACCGGGCGCAGCTCACCCCCCCGGAAGAGTGCCGCCTTGCATCCCCCTGGCCCTTCCACAGCACTCCCCTCCATGGTGAGTGGGGCAGGGGCCGTGGTGAGGAGGCGGCCTGCCCCTCGTGCTGCCGACCCCTTCCCAAGCTGGCCCATCAGACAGGAGGTTCTCCCGGTAGCGGAGAAGGGGAGCGATTTCAGTCCCTTCTGAACAGGGGGCAGGAGGACGCAAGAGCGTGGCTTGCGCTTGCACACCACCACCGAGGAGGCAATGGAGCCTAAGACCATCGGAAATACATACTTTCCGATGGTCTTAGGCGACCCCTGTGAAACGGTCATTCGACCCACAAAGGGGTTATGACCCACAGGTTGAGAACCGCTGCTCTAGAACATGTGCTCCTTCAGTGCTCATTCTATAGAGATTTACAGTCTGATCTTATTTTGCCAATACTCTATAATTACATTGGTGGGTCTGATCAGTTTTATGTTTCTCTGTTACTCTCAGATATGAATCCTAATATAACTTGCAGGGTGGCCAAATTCTGTGCAGCAGCTATTAAAATGTGACAAGTGATGATTAGCAGCATAGTTTAGCAAATACATCATCTAAAGGCCCACCTAGGTCTATCAGGGCTCTTCATCTGATAACTAAATGTTGGTACTGGCACCAAATCTTTAGGTATATTTATATCTCATTTTATGTAACTGTTTTTATAAGCTATTTTATTATTCCTAGTCTATTTTATATTTTTATAGTTTTATACCAGCCCACAATTATAATATTACCGTTTTTAACTCTGCATTTACATTGTTTTAAATATTGTTTTAAATATTTAATCCTGTTTTATTACTGTTTTTAATGCCTTTACCCTTTATATTCTGTATCCCCTTTTGTGCTGGTCAATTACTGTAATAAAGATATCTATCTATCTAGTAAATAAATAATGTTTATAAGTAAGATGGTGAGAACCAGCATGATGTAGTGATTAGAGTGTTGGATGACAACACTAAAGAGCAGAGTTTGATTCCACACTTGGCCACTAGGTGACCATGGGCAAGTCACCCTCTGTCAGCCTCAGAAAACTCTGTGATAGGTTGTCCTTAGGGTTGCTATAAGTCAGAAATGACCAGAAGATCCACAACAACAACAAGTAAGAATACAGAAAGACAGGCAGGCAGATGGTACATTGGAAAAACAAATAGTTTGCCATGTGAAGGAAGCCTATGGTTAACTTTACTTTTTCGGAGAAAAAATCCTTCTTTTTTTTTAATATTCATTCATTTATTAATTAAATTATTTATATTCTAGCCTTTATCATGGGACCTCATGGCAGCATATAAACAGAACAATGTAAACAACTTAAAACAATTCTGGATTGAAACAATAAAACAGTTCAAACAGGTTAAAATAGTAAATAATAAGTAATAGCCATCAATTTTATTCATTGTTGTTGCCCTCAAAAGACATCATCTATGTTCTTTCCTCTTTTTCTCTCTTTCTTCAGAATGATCATGCAATTAACTATGTAGACACTCAGGGAATATCTGTGCTAAATGATTATATCAGTTTCATACCACTTTAACTGTCATGGCTCCATCCAAGGGAATCTTGGAACTTGTAATTAGGACAAATAAAGCTTATAATGCATGCAAAATGTACCTACAGTCATATTGTAAATGCAGTTTTTACTACATCTCATTGAGTTAAGCACATGTTAGCTAGAGTCAACTCTGTAAGGATAAATGTCTTTGCACAAAGGTAGGGTGAGAATGTTTTTCCACATCAGGGTCAAAATGTAACTTCAGAATATTTACATCCTTATAGAACCACTCAGGCAGGAGGCCTGCTATCTTCTATGTCAGTGGAGTGGTGAATGCACTCCAGGTTTTAGACCATGCTTTAAAGGGAAGGCTTCAGCACCTTGGATAGTTCCTTTAAAGTTTTCCCTAATACTAGCCTGTGTTCCCCATCCTACTGACATGGTAGATACCATCTGTCACTGGTCTCAGGGGTTACATTCCAGCTATGAGCAGTTTCAGAGGAGAGGCCAAAGAGTAGAGTGGGTGAGCTAAAATGAAGTGGGCATCACCAGACATCATCTTCCCAACTGGGACATTTTTCCTTCAAGTGAAAAGATTGTACAGCCTGCCAAGTTAACATCTCATTTCCATGAAACAGGATGCAAAATGCATAGTTTCTCTCTGTAGAAGTACATAGAAGTATCTAATCTTTAAGGAAAGGTTCAACTAGTATTGAAAGATGAGATGCTCTGAAATACTCGGTTATCTGTGATTCCTGAACAGAAATTACTGCTGAGAAAGCAGTGAGCCAGACAGGGAATCTCTGAATGGTTATATAGGGATGTAAATATTTGACTATTTTGTCTTCACAAGTTGGGGCAAATAATTTCTTTGGTTTTCTCCCCACTGTGGAGAAAATGAGTATTTCTGTGCACTTCTCATCCAGTATTCACACTTCTTGAAATATTCCATGAAAATAGTCTGCACAGAAATGCACATGGGTTCTTTAGAGCAAGAATGATGACTTTTTACACAAAACATAGTTCTTAGATATTTACATATGTGTTTTTAGTGCAAGATGCCTTTATATGACTAGGAACTAAAGTCCTACCGAAGTAGTATGATAGGTCTTAGAACCAAATTCCATCGTTGCTGTCCCTTCCCTTAGGAACAAAGCTAAGATGGATCAGGCCCTAGATGATAATTTAAAAAACACATAGACACACATACCTCAAAACCTCCCTCTGTGTTTACAATAATATTCCATCCTCCTAGTTGATCCTTGGAATCTCCAGAGTTATAAATTCTGCCATATTTCTGTAGTGATTTAGTCAGATAGCTCAAGAACATGACCACTTCTGAAGGAGTCAAAAACTGTTTTTTTATATTTTATTTTTGCTTTTAAATAAATTTTTCAATGCATGTTTTTAAGAAATTATTAATCAACTCCTGGCACATCAAAAGCAATCAGGTACTTTGCACTCAATCAGGTTTGAGTTTCTCTGTGTGTATGTCCCTCAGATAAATGTTGATGCAAATATGGAATTTCTAACAATAGTTATTGCACCATGTATTTGGACTCTCACCTCTCTGAAGGCCCTATTATAAAGTCAAAATTAATCAAAGGAAAGAAAGGAAACCCCAGTGTTGGTTTTACAAAACTGAAGTTTTAACAGCAACACTGTTAAAATAACATTGTAGTCTAGTGCAAAAGCTAAAAATACAAGCAAAATTCTGAGTTGGGGCAGGTGCTGTAACCTTAACACAACCCTGCCAAGTCTACCAATTGCATACATATGGTATGTAAACTAACCTGCTGCTCTGAGACCCTCTGACAGAAGACCATATGCCTTGTAATGGGAAGGCAGAAGAGAGCTAAGTTCAGGGAGGTATTTGAGATTGTCTATATTCAGAATGTCTTCAAGTCTGATTGGATTACATTAACACCTTCATGCTACTATAACATTTCCGGTCTCTTAACTCTGCCTCCCCTTAGGCTTATACATTGGGGTTCACTATGGTTACACCAAATGTAGCTATAGAGGCAAAAGACACTAGATAATCACTCACCTCTGAATAGCCTAAGTATATACGAACTCTCCACTCTACGTATTTTTCTACTAAACTCTTTTACCTCTTTCATCATTGTCAACATGTATTATTCCTAGTATCTCTCCTCTAAGAGCCCATTCCAGAAGTTCTGGTGCAGGTTTTCTGCAGAACCTCAGAGTGCTTTTAACGTTGAAGAAGCTTTATATTATGTCCAACTCCTAACAGATGTGGCAAAGGGCTCTAACAGAGCATGTTCCCCTTGAATGGCAACATTTCTCAGTTTTGTTCTTTTCACCACTTCGACTATTCTCTAGATAATTCAGCGCAGATTAACACAACCCATTTTCCTATAAGCAGTAACACAAACCAAGATGTGTCTTTTACTCTATTAAATATTAATTCACATCATTTAAAATTAAAGAGGTTGCATTCCCACTGCTTCCCTCAACCACTTCTCCTCTGATCCATACCACCCATTTCTGAATGTCTTTTAAAAAAATAATTTACAAGGCCTATTGTGGTATTATAGAAAACTAATGTTAATTCTCCAAGGAGACAGAAGATGCCAACAACTGAGATGTGACCCATCTCATATCACCAATGTATACAGAAAAAAAAAGTCTTGCATGAACTTGATAACACACAAAGAGATTTTTTTTAACCCAAAATACCTCTGTCATATTCCTGACACATATCTCTTATATTTAATGAAATGCAGATATTTTAGCTGTGGAAGATGTATATTTTTCTTCCACTAGTTACAGTACTACTTAGAATTTAACAGTTCTTATGCATTTGTTGTTTTAGAACAGAATCTAACCGATAGTTAAATTGGGATATTACAGACTGGAAAAATTAAACATTCAGATCCACAGCTTTCTAAGTAACTGTTTTAGGACAATTTTGGTTTAGGACATCTGGATTTTAATGTGTGGAAAACCTCTCCTTATCACTAGGCAAAATGATACAGGTTATCAGTTATCCCAGGCTGAATGCTTTTCCCAAGGTGGTGTGGTATCGTTGGTGCTGACTTTATCTGACAACAAATTAATGCAGAGGAGGGGATGTACCAGCCGCAACACCCACACAGTGTCACAAATCATCTCAGTGCTGTAGGAACACAACTACACTTTCACAAGCAGGAATGTTATCTCAGGTTGTAGGACCAGTTGTCACATGGGAAGGCAGAATACATGAAAGGAAAGACATTATTATTATTATTATTTTTAGTAATAATTTTTTATTAATTATATAACTAGAAAACAAAAGCAAAAAATTAAACACCATGTGTTATACATAATAGTGAAAAAAAAAAAGAAAAATTTTTTTTCCTTTAAACAACATAAACTTGCATTATTATTTTTTTCTCTTTTACACTTGAAATCATAACCTTATTCAGCTTATTCCATATCATACAGCTTATACATTTTTGTTCTATTATTAATTATAATCTTATTACTTCAAAGCCAGTTAACTTTTAACTTTTTTTTTCCTTTTAAAATATCCAATTTCATCAATAGATCACAAGTTTAACACACACGCGTAATATAAAATAAAAATAAAAAATAAAGAATACAAAACCAAACCAAACAAAAGAAAAAAATATATATATATACCCACCCCCCAGAGCCAACTTTTTATTTAATCCACTTTCCAAAATTGCCATTCTTCTTGTAATAGGGTAGCTTTACCATCTCTTATCAAAGCTTTTTCCAAAAATATTTTCCAAATTTCCTCAAAATCATTCCCTTTTGTTAAACCTTTCATACATCTAATTCTACATGTTAATTTATCATTAATTGCAATTTTCCACACTTCTTTATACCATTCCTCTATTTGAAATTTTTCATTTGTTTTCCATTTTTTTGCTATTATTAATCTCGCTGCAATTAACAAATTTGTTATTAATTCTTTTCTTACCTGAGTACACTCAACCTTATTATATATAGACAACAACGCTATATTTGGACATACTGGTATTACTACTCCTGTAATCTCTTTTATCTCTTTAAAAACCTTTTGCCAAAATTCCATTATCTTTTTACAATTCCACCACATATGCATATATGTACCAATTTCTTGACATCCTCTCCAGCATAATCTTGTATATTTCTCATCTATTTGATTTAATTTCACTGGAGTCAAATACCATTTCCAAACTATTTTATAATAATTCTCTTTTATTCTTATTGATAATTTTTTTAAATGATGTTGTTTCCAGATTTTTCTCCATTCTTGTATATCTATATTTTGTGCTGTCTCTTCCTCCCAGATTTTTCTAAGATAATCCTCTTCTTGTTCTTTTGCTAATATTTTATATATTTCACTTGTTGTACCTTTTAGTATTTCATTTTCTTGCATATTTTCTCTTTGAATAATAATTTGTTCAAATTTAGTATATTCTTTAAAATCCTTAACATATCTTTTCATACTCTTTGTCCATTGCTCTAATTGTATGTAATTTAACCAGGATATTTTAGTTTCCTGCAATCTCTCTTTCATTCTATCTTTATTTATCATTATTTTCATCCAATCTTTTAATCTATATATTTTTTGTTTTTTTATTTCTTTCTCTATTATTTCTCTCAAGAAAGGAAAGACATTAAATAAATAAACAAACTTTAAAACAATGCTCACATTAAACCAACCCCAAACAAATTAGACAGCAGCAATAATTTCAGATAGTAGCAGCCATCACCATATATTCTGGTACTAGGTTAAAATTTACAGGATGTGCATGCTTATCTTTGAGCTAGTACACTAGAAGGATGGAGTGTTCCAATGTTTCCAAATCCCTAAATGATCATGCTGGCAGGACAAAAGTGATGGGGGCTGCTGTTTTCCTCTGTTTTTACAGTTTTCCACGCATTCCAAGCAATGAGAATGAAATTGTTTAGGCCAGATCCATCTGGGGATGATCTCAATATTATCTCCTGTTGGAGGCATGTCAGAAGGCCTCAAAAACTTTGGATTATGCACATCCAGAATCTCCCCTGCTGTGATATCTAAGGTGTGAAGGGTGTATGGAACTCTATAGTCAGATCTCCTTTGAACAGGCTAGGGAGATCTGAGATCAGATTTCCTCAGAGGTGAATTTCCAATCTGTCCTATGATTCCTGATATCTTGTATTAGAGAACATAAAATTGAAAGGGAACTTATCTAGGCATTTAAAACTGTTATCCTGGTCTGTTTGTATCCTCTGATCTCTTTCTCTCTGTTTTGTTTCCTTGCAATATTGTTCTATTGTTTTATTGTATTGCATTGTATTAAAGCATATCTGGTTTTTGGAAACTGCTCCGAAAGGATGAAGGGCTTGTTAAAAACACTTTAATGCACAACAACTACTTTTAAAAGCAAGCAGAATTTTTTTAGTTATTTTTTATTTATATTTTTGTATTTTTGTTTTTATTAAAAAAAAAATCTTAAGAAATCTCTTTTGAGTTTGGACCAAACTGCCTTTCAACCTAGAAAAACAGAGTCAAATTGTTCCAAATTAAATAGACGCTTCGACACATACACCACTGAAGAAGAAAAAAAATCATGAGCTTTTTCTCCCATCAGTCTCCCCATATTCTGGGCAAAATCTAATGTGTGCTTTGATAAGACACAGGATGGCAAATAGTTTTTCTCATCTGTATTGAATCACAATAAATTATTACATCAAAGATTCTAGGTACCATCTTAACTTTCCAAAAGAAAAAAAAGCAACAAGAATGCGCATCATTTCCTCTTGGATTCATAAGAAAGATTCCTAATTGGGGATCCATTAGTACTTAACAAACTTCGATGGGTTTCAATGTGCATATGATACCAGTGTATGCCAATTAACTTCTTTTCTGTGCACCTCTTTTCACTCACTCTTGTGGTGTATACTTGATGGAGGGGATAAATGAGTAGTTCTCTCAGAGTTGTTGCCAACAACAGATGGTGCTAAGAGCCTAGGCAGTGAGTTGGCAAATCCACCCCCCCCCAACAACCCACCCTCCCATTTCCCCATTTCCTGAGCTCTGTAACCAATTTAGCCTTTGGAGCTGGCATGGCTCCAACCATTCTGACTCAATTCCCAACCTAGGCTTTCTAGCATGTGACTCAATATGCTACCAGTTAGCCTGATGACTGCTAACCATGGATTCTTTTGAATGGTATGAGAATCAATTAGCACAAAGGATGGCAAAGAAAGAAGAAGAATGAAGGCCATAGCCCTAATAAGCAAATCAGGACAGAAAGGGATTCCTTGTTTAAATACTGTGTCTTCCCATGCTGGTTGTGGCTGCAAACTGTGTTACTCATTGCCTATGAATTTTATGTTAGGTGTTGTATCCAACTTTTACCAAATCTTTCCTGCTGTGCTTCAGCTATTAAAAGCATAACTTGTTTTGTTGATTGGAACTAATTTACAGAGTTTTATTTTCTTCCCCTGGGGTTACAGACTGACCCCCCCCAGCTTCATGTAAATTTGGAGAAGGTAAGGGGAGATGTGCAGAAAGGAGAGGAACTACCATAAAACAGCAATTAGTTTTTTACCAAGTTTGCTTGTTGGCTGGGATGTGAAGACACTTCACCAGGCAAGATTGCTGTGTCAATGGAAAAACACTGTAACTGTGGATACAAGGGCTAACTGAGTATAATTCAGCCACTGAAAAGGTCCCAGTAAAAGAAACAAATCACTTCGCCACCAAAGCCTTAGATATAAACTCACACCACTAAGCCAAAACCAGAAACTCTTTCAACTGATAGACTGACAGGCTTGTAAATTTCAAGAGAAAAATTTGCAGCAAGACCCCCACCCTTCATGTTTTGTTTCTCCCGAGAGACCCTAAGTGTACAATAGGATGTTTTCTTTAGTTTTCCCCTCAGCTCCATTTCAGACACAAAAGGCAGCCTGCTTGCCTTCAAGTTCTCAATAGCTTAATATAGAATTACATGGATTAAGTCCTGATACAGTAGAAGTGTATATATTTGTTAAAAGGTTTTTTGAATGCAGAAAAATGATGTAAGAAGGGGTAAGTGGCCAGGGGATTCTGGGATTTGTAGTCCAAAGGGTATCATTTCTAAGATTAAGGCCATTTCCACATGGGCTAATAGAAACGGTGCAGAGCATCCTCCAGGGAGGACGTCTGCACCTGGGAGTGGACTGGGTTGGACCTACTTAACGTAGATCCACACCTCAGCCCGCTCCAGAACGACCCCAAGTGGCCATCAAGCGTGCTTTTGAAAGACGCTTAAAACAGGCCTTCAAAAGAACGGAGTGCGCCATTCTGTCCCCGCTCTCCGGTGCAGATTTGCAGCCTCGCACCAGTGCGAGCCTGTGATCTGCCGGGGACGGGCTTTAGGCTGGCGACCTTCAGTGGTTGGTCGAGACCCTCAACCAACCAGAAGCTGCCATTTTTGTCCCGGGAGCAGTGCGGAGTGATGAGCATGCACTGCTCTGGAGCAGCGCGGACCAGACCAGGGAGCCAAGAAGTCCGGTAAGTCGCGGCACGGGGCGATTCCCTCGCCCCATGCGGAAATGGCATTAGTCTATCAATGGCTAGTGAATTGTACCATTATCACAATGCTGGGTGGCGGGCATGAGTGGGAGAATCTTATTGCCAGGAGAGTAGCTGTGGGGGAGAAATGATGGCATTATCCCTCAAGCAAGAATTTATTTCCCCCACGAAATTTCTCTTTAGTCTCCAAATCTGGAGCATTGCAGAGTTCCTTTTGCTCAGTGGTCCATTTCTTTGGAGCATATATTATAAAACTCCAGAAAAGTCTGTTTAAAGGTATGTACTGTATTTGCTGGCGTGTAAGACTCGCTTTCCCCCCCGAAAAATACTGTTTGAAAATGGGGTGCATCTTATAAGTGTCTTATACACTGGCAAGTAGTATTTGCCTTTGTATAAATGGGATGCATCTTATACATGGGTTCATCTTATATGCCAGCAAATACAGCATATACACTTTGGTTTGAATAATTATGTTTTCAGAGATCATAACTAAGTTGCTGTTGTCTTTCTTAATACAGTAAATAGAATTACATTTGTGATTTTTAGTGTAATCCCTGATGAAGGCCAACTTTATCAAAACGCCGAAAGGTGTTGGACTTTTTAAAAATAAACCAAGTGACCATCAATCAACACGTGGAGCTGTGTCTCCTGTTTAGTTCTATTGCACTACAGTGTTATAGTGCTATTGTTCCACTTTCAACATCCTTTGGAATCCTGAGGTTTGCAGTTTAGGGAGGGACATTTAGAATTCTCAGTCAGAGAGCTCTTTGGCCTCAGTAAACTACAAACCTCAGAATTCTATGGGATGTCGAAAGTGGAATAATAGTATTATAACTGTGTAGTGTGGAGAGGCCCTATGACACTGAAAATCATTCGCTCTTTAGAACTCCTATGTTTGCTGTGCTTACATTGCATTGCCCCTTGTCTTTCAAAATTTAAGGACTGAAGGAAAATTTGATAGGGGGCAGAATTTGGAAGAGACAATTTTCTCATCTTCCCCCCATCTCCTTGTAGCCGCATCTCTATTATTATTGCTGTCATATCCTGCTTGTAAGTTTCTTGGAAGCATTGGGAATGATGGACTAGATGAACTAGCAGTGTTTTTCTAAGGTTTTCCCATTTCTAACAACAATAGCAACAACAATTACAACAGCAGCAACACTTTCTTAAATGTGGTTGCCTATATTTATCACATCTGATTCAGCACATGGCATGCTTCCAGATGGGTCAGGCATGACCAAGTGGCAAAGTGCAGCTCTCAATCTGTCTCTGTGACACATATGGCAAATAATATTGGGATAGATGAAAACTCAGGGTGGTGATTTGAATAGGTTAAGGCTGGCTATGAACTTTGTAGCATGGTTTCAGGTTGTCTCTAGCAAAACCCCTAAAAACAAAATCTAGGTGGATGAATGTTACGTTTGGGGACAATAAATTAAATATAAACACTGGTGATAAAAAGCCGATTGTAAAAGAGCTTCCACAGTTTGAAGTTGAACCATTATGCTCACAGAACTCAATATGCAAAAACGTTTATCCCAGTCACAGTGAAATACATTTTCAACAAGAAGAAGAGGTCAGAGGCTACAACTTCAAGCATGACTTGGTACAGAGATTTGGATCTAGTCCATTAATCAGAACCAATGGATAAAGGCAATGATCCATATCCATAAAATCGCAGTGTTATAAATAACAGCGATGCTAATATTTCAATGAACAAAGAAACTCAAGGCCTGCAATGATCACATCTTAAAATAGAATTCCAAGTACTGTGAAGATAAACAGTGAGTTTTATTCTTCTGCTTTGGGGCATGAACTCAAATACCAAGAATCAATCCAAGCAGCCATCCACTTTTCTTTTACAGTCAATAACAGAAACCAGTAGTTTTAACTACTCTGCAAGGGACAATTCACATGTTGCATTTGTCAGCAAACAAGCCACTCTTGAGAGTGATCTCTACGCCTAGATGGCTACAGAGACACAATGTATGATTGCTTTCCTACCAATATGTGAACTGCAGCCCTCCATGCTGGACTCAGACATAGTTAGGGGAAACAATCCATGTCTAATCGAGACTGATATACAGTGTCTATGTACACATAGGAATGGGGAAGCAACTGAAATTAATTTTCCTATTAGAAAAGTGAACAGGCCTAGTTTTGGAGAAATACAGAATCCCAAAGGATTGAAGAGATCTGCTTATGTCTTGGTCATTTCCATTGCCTTCTATCACATCTTTCTCAGAACTGCAGTGCTCATAGCGTCATACGTCCTAACACTTGAGAGATGAAAACTGGGACGTGAATGGCAAAACAACATAAAAGTGTGGTCAAGATGGCAAAAATTATTAACAAAAAAGAACATACAAACTAGGAGATGCTGCAAGAATTTGCTCTTGCCTGAATGCACTAGGCATAGCAAAACTGGACCTTTCCTCTTCTCCCTGCTGAGTTAATTGAGGTCAAATTGATTTTGCAATTTGAAATCAGTTTGCTGCAATCAAAGTAAGTGGACAGCAAAAGGGGGGGAGTAGAAAGAGGAGAGAGAAACTAGGACTTTTAAATGCAGGGTGAAAAAATGGGGTGACAGAGGATTAATTGGGACAGTTCTTCCCAATTTGGAACATCTGGAGAGTATGACCCTTTTTGCAGGAGCCTCCCATCCCAGCAGAGGGATGGGAGAGAAGTGGGACCACAACAATGCTTCCGCATAATGTCATCACAGTCTCATCCTTCTCCCGTTGCCAGGTGGTGTGATCGCAGATTAAATGATTGATAGGATTTCCCTGTCAATGACCCATGACTGCGCAACCATGCTGCACTTACCTAGCCTGTGGAAGCACCAGAAACACAATGGAGGTGCTTCCTGCTCCACAGCAACTTGGGAAAGTGCTTGGCTGTGCTGTGGAAGGAAGAGGAGTGTCCATCGCACTTCCTTCAGCAGAGAGCCAACTGGTGCAGAGTGGAATGCTCCTGTCACACTCCCTTCCCAGTAGAGCCACTGCTGGGATTGCCACTGGAGAACGACAATATAAAGGAGGGTGTGGAAAGGGCCTATACAGTATTCACATACGGCCTTTCTCTGTGTCCCAACTATGGCAGAGGCACAACTAATGGGAACAAAAGAAAAGGCCTTCTAAATAGCCACACCCAAACATCTATGGTCTAAATTCAGTTGCTAGTCAAGGATAGACTCATTGTCTCTGTTACTGAATGGTAAATGACCACTTATGTATGTTCCATTGACTCATTGGATCTAGTCTAGTTGGGACTAGCAACTGGATTTAGACCTGGAATTCCTTACCTGGAAAGTTAGGTTGGCACCTTCTTCAACTGGATTTTGAAAACATTTAGATAACTCTTTGTTCAGGCATGGTTTTTTTTTCTTTTCTTTTTTCTTTTGTTTATCTTACTGTTCCAATTGTATTATCTTTTTTAAGGATCTTTTTTAATTTTATTGCATGGTTTCATTCATGTGATTGTTGATTTCAACCTCTGTTAGCTATTCTGAATAGTGTACAAATGACAGAAGAGTGAGATGCAAGTTTTCCGGTAAATAAATTTAAAAATAGGTCTTTATGTCATTATTATTATTGGCAGCTTTGTTTTCTACTTCTTTCACAATCATCCTTTCCTAGGCTGGGTTGACATTTCCATCAAACTGTTCACTACAATACTGATTTCTATCTCTGTCAGTTATCACCAGAAAAGATCCTATCAATATATAAATAAATCTCAGATTCTTGTTCAAATGTGTACCAAACTTATACTGCACCTATTTGTGGTGTTAATCCCCATTGGAGAGATACTTATGGAGCTCTTTGCTGTTCCTTTTTGTTTAATTTGGCATCGTAGCCAAAAATGTGCATGTCACTTTCACCTTAACTTCAGACTGTTTAAGAAGCAATTAAAAAGTGTCTGTCCCCAATATAGACCCATGAAGAAATCCACTATTTTCATGCCTTCATTATGAGAGCTATGTATTCTTACTCTCTTTTTCCTGTTCTTCAACCAATAAATAAGCCTCGTCTTGCTTCAACCAGTAAGAAGGCTCTTCTTATGCCATGATTATTTGCTTGGGAGTTTTAGGTAAGGAACTTTGTCAAAAGCTTCTTGAATGTCCATATGACAATAGCTTGAATTGTATGGACAGCCCCTACAATCGTAAACCCATTGAATTAATTATTCGAAGGTGAGAAGATGCTTAATGTTAATGCTTTTTCCTCAATGCATCTACTCAAATTGGGACTACCAATAGGATTTAGGTGAATATCTAACAGATCATAATCTCAGTCCACAAGCTTATTCACTTCCAAGGAATTCTAACAGGTTAGTGAGAAAGGACTTTTTTTCCCAAAAGCCATGGGAGTTGGTTAGCAAGCCTTTTCCCGTCTCTAGGGTTAGTCTTTTTTTCTATTAACTAATAACTCAATGCTTTATAAATGTTTATTTAAAACTAATAATAATAAGCAGTAGTAGTAAGTAGTAGCAGTCATAGTGAAAACTGGCATGGTTTGCATGTTGGACTGCAACTCTGGAGACCAGAGTTCAACTTTCCACTCGGTCATGGAAACCCACTGGGCAGACTTAAGCAAGTCACAATCTCCCAGCCTCAGAGGAAGGCAAAGACAAGCCCTCTTTGACCTAATTTTGCCAAGAAAATCCCATGATAGGTTTGCCTTAGGGTCACCCTAAGTCAGAAATGGTTTGAAGGCACATAACAACAAGTAGTAGTCCTAAATAATAACAATACATGTGCAGAGTTACTCTTCAAAAATGTAGCTTTGTCAACACCCACGGCAAGGTGCTCAGGATCAGCATCTAATAAAGAGTAGGTCATGTTGAACTCATCTGTCATTTCTTGGAACTCACCCTTTTCAAGTTCCATAAGCTATTCCAACCAGCTTGAAGATGATACACAGGCAGATCATATAGCAATCAGTGAAGCTGTTTTACTCTATAGGGGCAGACCATTTAGGAATCAGTAAAGCAGTTTTACTTTATAGGGGCAGATTATATAGGAATCAGTAAAGCTGTCTTACTCTGTTTACAAAGGTATCTTTGTGGATTGGTCCACATGTGCTCTAAAAACAATTGGGAGAGTCCAGGTAGGTCTGGCAACAATCACGGGGCATGGTACAATTTCTTGATTTCTTTTCCTTTAACACATGTATTCCAACAGTCTCCACAGCTGTTTTGGCAATTTTCAACTTATTGCACAGAAACAAAAAAGAGAGGAGGAAATCCACAAAATGGCTGCTTAGTAACCTTCTTGATAGTGGGGTCTGATAAACAATGAGACTATTAGCAAGAACACATTATCATGCCTGGTGATATTTCATAGAGTATTTGACAATCCATAGGGGCTGCTTCTGCTGCTCCATAAATAAGATATACTATTTAATGGTTCTCTTTTATCTTACACATCATAGTGAATCTACAAGAACATCACTTAACTTACTCTATCCATCTTTCACCTGCCATGTCCTTACAGTCATGAACAAACTGAAAGAACATGCTAGATTTTCTATTATGAATATGTATTTTTGTACTTTACATGTTAAATATTGCTGCATCCCCATCAGGTTGGGTAGTTCCCAATATATTATGAAGAGTGATTGACTGAGAGAGTGTAGCTCTCAGACACAGGGGTGGGGGTATGTAAAACATTGTGAAGCCAAGTGATTGTGAGCTATGGCCCACGTAGGCCAGCTGTAAATTTTCCTAGTCAGTTCTGTGCACTGGAAATATATTATGCTAATATTTTCTTGCCCTCCCTCAAGAAACCGCCTCTGTACTCATACGCTGTAGGTATGATGTGTCATTCTGTTATGTTATTCATACAACAGAGATGGTCAAAATTGTAGGTGACAACTTCAAAAATTAAATGTTATTCTTATATTAATAAAAATTAATATCTTCATTATCACAACTAATTAAAAGTCCATACCTTATGGATACTCAAGCTAGTTATAAGTCTTTTTGAAATCCAATTGATAAAGGAAAAAGCCTTAGAAGCCACAAATTGAAAGCATAAGAAGCTTCCTTATGCTGCTGAGTCAGAACTGACTCATCCATCTAGTGCAGTCTAGCAGAAGCTCATTACAGTGTTAGGTTGGAGTTTTTGCTAGTCCTTTTGGGAGATCTCTGCTGTTCCATGATGGTCTCTCAGCCGGGTACTAATCAGTCCTGACCTGCTTAGTCCTGAAATCAGGCAAGCTCGGGTGTGGTATTCTAAAAGAAAGCACAGATGAACCTATGCCCCACAATGCACTGTGAAGAGAAGAAGGAAGCATCCCCCTTTCATGTTCTAAGGCTCTGTGAAAAGGAAAGCAATAGGTCTTGAAGAGCCTAAATGGAGGAGAAAGGGATCAGAGGTCCCCCTTTCATGAATCTAACTCTTCTGAGGTCGTCATGGGTACCCTAAGTCAATATTGTCTGACTTCTACCCTTCCCCAGACTTTTTTTTCCTCCAGCAGGTTAAGACCTTTCTATGTAGGCAGACCTTTGACTGATTTTAATCACAGGACAGAATAGTCTTCAAAATGGTGCACTCTGCTCTTATTTTGTATGTTTTTTATTACATTTTAAGTGTATTTTAAAATGCATTGTAAACAGTTTATGTGTTTTTAACAGAATTGATGTTTAATTGTTTCTTTAACTTTTGTAATAGTACATTTTAGCTAAACCTTTATTTTCAATTTTGTAAACTGGCTTGAGTCTCTTGGCAGGAGAAAGGCAGGATGCAAACTGAATGAATGAATGAATGAATGAATGAATGAATATTGCCCATGTCTCTTTTCTCGCTGCTTGGCTATGCATTTGTTTCTTTTTGGCTTTGCCAGCTCTCCTTGCTATGAAACACCTCTTCAGCCTCTTTTCCATGCTGTTTACATCTCTTTTCCACTCTGTCCATTCCTTAATATCTTCCCCTTCTGTGCTTCTTTAGTAGTGTTCTCCCTCTTCTTTGAATGCTGTCCATGCCTTTTCAGTAACTTCTCTCTCCTTCAAGCACTCTGCTTGGCCCTTACCAGCAGCTGAAACTGCTGAAAAGTGGCTGCAAAGGATAGGAATTGCCCTCTGTAATGATTTTACATGATCCTGTTTCTTGTTCTTGAGCAGGAAATTGGATACCTGAACATCATCTGTCTGCTGCCACTACCCACTAATCTAGCCCATTTCTTTCTGCACTACACTGTTATAGCGCTACTATTCCATTTTCAACATCCTATGGAATCCTGGGGTTTGCAGTTTAGGGAGGGGCATTTAGAATTTTCAGCCAGAGACCTCTTTGGCCTTGGTAAACTACAAACCCCAGAATTCCACAGGATGTTGAAAGTGGAATAATAGCACTATAACAGTGTAGTGCAGAAATGGCTTTAATCCCCATGACTCGGTAATGCAGTAGGAAGTTACTGGGGAAGTTAATTTAGACCTCCACCTCTGACTGCAGAAGCTTTCCCTTCCCACTCCCCACAGGAGATAAGAATCCTATACATGCACACTGAGCAAGGCACGTGAATATTACATAGTAAAGAAGAGGAAGGAAAAACTTTTATTCCAAGCAAACAATCTACATTGGCAAAAGAGTATCTTGTACATGAAGTTACTTTTCTTCAGGTAGTACTTAGAAATAGTTGCAAAGTTCCAAACAAAACTTAGGTCATATTCAGCCAAGGTTAAAAAGAACATAAGCCCCTAATGCAACTAGCTAAACACTCCTATTCTACTCATGATACTGATATTCTGGGTTCTGGAATGGTCATGGGAAGCTGGGAGTCTGGACGCCTTGTCCAGTCCGCAGCCGAGTTCTCCACTTTCTGTGTTCTTTGTCCCTTTTTCTGTCTCCCAAGCCTCCTGGTCCCTTGAGGCTTTTATATCCTCTTCTTCCATGTATCTCCAAGTTTCTCACCTTGTTCCCAGTAAATCTTCCTGATTGGGCAATTGTCCCTCATGATCCCTGTTGCTTCTTGTGATGGTGACCCCAATAAATGTAACATAAACCTAACACATCATTAACCCTTTATTTTCCTGGAGAGGGAACTATATCCCTCAGCTATGTCACCTAGATAATGGGGAGAGTCCATTATCACACTTTCAGAAGGATCCTTGAGGGCCCCAAAAGGCAGAGAGACCTTTGTTGGCTCAAGAGCTGTAACTGAACTGTTAAGGGGCTGAGTAAAGTTCCCAAAGTATTCTGGGCACACATGACACATTTATTTATTTCAATTCAATTCATCTATATCCCACCTTTGCCACCCTACCCATGAAATAACGAGACCTCAGACAGGCTTGGGTTGAACTAGGGCAATTTATTAATATGCCTAATTAACAAGGGTTGAACTAACCCGAACATAAACTTGGGTTTCTGGCCTGAGCAGAATGCTAAGGGGGGAGGGTAACAGCACCTTCGGACTAGGGCAAGAGGCCACTCCCGACCGTCTCCCCTAGCCCGTTGAGCGAGATACCAGGCTCCAAAGCCAACCGCTGAAGGTGCCAGATGGCTTTTGGCCAGCCTTTGTCTGGGAGGGAGCCCCAGGCCCACCCCCCGCTGCGCAGCAAGTGGGGTGATCCCAGGGCCCCCCCAAGGATAGTATTTATCCTCCACCCCGAAAGGGGGTGCCATAGGTACACGCCGAACCTCAAGCCCCCCCATTTCCAGCCATGGGCAAGGACAAGTGTCTGCTTAGTCCTTAACCCCCCCATCCGCTCAGGATCAAGTCCAACCCCTTCTGCAAGTCGCGTAAGAAAATCTGATTGCCCTCTGGTGACAGGTGTACTCCATCGCGCCAATATAGCTCTGGCTTGCTGAAAACAATCTCTGCGTGTGGGATGTAGTGACCCAAGCCCTGTCTCAGGGCGCGTCGAATCTTCCTATCCGCCAGCTGGCGTGCGCGTTCTATGCGCCGGGGATCGGCACCACCACCCCATTCCCTCCTTTGCACCAACGCAGACCATGCGATTGACGTGTGAGGCCATGTGGTTTGTATGAGCCGCATGTCCTGGATGGCCTGTATCACCAAGGCCTTCCCTTTTAACAGTCCAAGGTCATTACCGCCCAGGTGAATGACCAGCACATCGGGAGGAGTTTCACCGCTCTCCCTGAACAACAACGGTAGCAGGCCAGCCCACCGCAAGCCTCGCCTTCCAAGCCATCGTATGGATGCTCGATCGCCCAACCCCAGGTTAGCGCCCATGTGACCTGTGCGCGCCTGCCGCTCGGCCCAAAAGATGAAGCTGTGGCCGCATATCAGTATCCTCTTCCTCCCCTCTGCGGCCGGTCGACCTGGAAAGGAACCAAAGCGTTAAGGCAGCTCAATAGGTCTAACATAGCGTCGGAACGCTGAGGACTTCCACCTACCAATCCTGCTGATGTCGTCCGCTTTCATGCCCATCGCCGCGGCAGTAGAGGCTGCCCCTATACGAAATGAGTGCGTCCCGAAATTGACTCCCTGGAGGCCCAGCCTAGCTAAGGCTTTCTTGGTGATGGTCCAGAATTGGAATTTAGTGAGGGGAGATTTATCAGCGTGGCAAAATAGGGGGCCTTCGTGTGTGCCTCTGTGGGCTATATAAGCCCTGAGCGCCCTTACCGGGCACAGGGTTGCCGTGGCACACTCCCTCAAGGTGACCATAGCGCCCCTCCTGGCCTGGTCAGTCTTGGAACCCCTTATGACCAAAGAAAAGTGCCGTTCCCCCACGCTAAGTCCCGTAGCTCCAGGGCCCTGCCCGAGCTATCCATCCTGCTTTGAACGACTAACTCGCTCACCCTTAGCGCCCCGAAGAAAGCAATGAGGGCCGCTGCGTGGAACAAAAGGGCCTCATACGGAGATGAACAGACACTTTTCCACGCCTCGCCCAAACCCTTCAAGATGGCCGGAGAAAGCGGCCGCCTGCCATCCTGGACCTTTCCACGCTGCCTGACACATCCCTCGATAAACTTACGTATCCTAAAATCGCCCGTGGGGTCAGCCAGGCCCCTGGATTTGGATAAAAAGGCTAAGGCCGACATTTTGGATCTGATGTAATGAGGGGAAAGGCCAGCTTGCAAGAGAGCTACGCAGAACTGCAGTATGTGGTCCACAGGGATTGGCCAGTCGTCCTGTAATCCCTTAAACTTACGGAAGCTGGAAAATTCCCTGGCTGCTCTACTGTAACTCCTCATGGTGCTAGGAGCAATGGACATACCAATCATCCTGTTCACCTCACCCCGCCAAGATTCCACAGGCTCTCGGGCATCAGTTCTGGGAGGGGTGAAGCGGCTGGGGCCAGCTCCCGGAAGCGATCCATCTGCATACGGGAAAGAGAGTCCGCCAGGGAATTGTCAACGCCTGCTACGTGAAAAGCCTTGAAAAGAATGTTAAAGCGCAAGCATTGAAGTGTGAATGCCCTGACCAACCTCATGACCCGGGGCGACTTTGAAGATAACTTATTTATAACGCTAACTGTGGCCTGATTATCGCACCAGAAATGGACGGAGCTGTTAGCCAGTTCACGCGGCCAAATATGAACCGCAACCAGTATGGGGAAAAATTCCAGAAATGTAAGGTCCGAAGTAAGGCCTGCTTCGGCCCAACTCTGTGGCCACCTCTGAGCACACCATCTGCCCCCAAAGAAGACGCCGAAGCCGATGGAACCAGCTGCATCGGATGATATTTGCAGGGCATCCCTCACCAGGAGTTCGTTACGCCAAAAGGAAACCCCATTAAAATCTGCCAAAAATTCCTGCCAGACTCTCAGGTCCAGCCTCATTTCCTTGGTGATTCGAATTCGGTGGTGATGCTTGGTAATGCCCTTGGTGGCGTCACAGAGCCGTCTGAGGAAAGCCCTGCCCGGCGCTATGACCCTGCAAGCAAAGTTGAGATGCCCTAGGATCTCCTGGAGTTCCCTGAGTGTTGCCTTGCGCCTGCCCAAAAGGAATCCACCCTAAACCGTAGGTCCCGTACCTTAACGGGTGGAAGCTTACTGGTCTGGTTAAGTGTGTCCAGCTCAATACCCAGAAACGTGAGTCTGTGTGTGGGGCCCTCAGTTTTCTCGTGCGCCAAAGGCACTCCTAGCTCGTCCATTAAGGAAGTGAATTCAGACAATAGGAAAGCGCACTGCCCTGATCCTCGACGGCCCACGAAAGGAAGTCGTCTAGGTAGTGCACTACGCCTCTCATGCCTGATTTCTTTCGGGTGGCCCATTCCAGAAAGGTGCTAAAGGATTCAAAGGCAGAGCACGACACTGAGCATCCCATAGGGAGCGATCGGTCTAGGTAGAACCTGCCCTCAAAAGCGAAACCCAACAGCTCAAAATCATTTGGATGAACTGGTAAAAGGCGAAAAGCCGACTTGATGTCCGCTTTGGCTAACTCAGCTCCCACTCCATGTCTGCGAACGGTTCGAACCGCTCCGTCGAAGGTGGTGTACCTCACGGAACAAAGCTCCGCCGGGATGGCATCATTAACAGATTGCCCTTTCGGGTATGATAAGTGATGAATCAACCTAAACTCCCCCGGTACTTTTTTCGGAACTACACCCAGGGGGGAAATTCTAACGGTAGGAGTGGGGGGCCGATCAAATGGGCCTAGAACCCTGCCTTCTGCCACCTCCTTATTTATTTTTTGACGCACGATGTGCTCATTTCCTCTAACCGATTTAAGATTATTGGCCATGAAAAACAGGCGGGGTCCCCTACATGGGATTCTAAAACCCGCAGCAAAACCATCATATAGATACTGGGCTGCCGCCCGGTTTGGATATCCGCCGAGCCAGGCTCGAAGCGGCTCCAACCTAATTGGACTGGGCCCCTTTCTGAAATGGCTGTTGATTGCCCTGGCCACGCTTTGCGGCCCCGTCCCTGGGGCCCGGCCCTCCGCCCTTCCGTTTGTTGCAGTTGCGGGCCGAGTGGGGGCCCCAGCATATCCCACACAGGTGTTTATACCTGCAGGGGCGCCGAGCGCAAAACCCTTGAGTCCCAAACTCCCAGCAGATCTGAATGGGTTGCTGTTCTTGCTGGCCCTGAGTACGAAAGGGACCCCCCGTCTTGCCTATCTGCACTAAATGCCCAGAGTGGGCCCGTTCCCCAAAGACTGGGCGGCCGGGCCCCATTGACTGCATCCACAATTCAGTGTCGATGCGGTCCCAACACAAGCTTGAGTCAGTCGCCGCCAACATTCAAAACCGTTCATCATAATGTAACCATCCCGCCCCTGAGTACTCCAATTGGGCCCTCCAAATGGTGTTCAGGTATGCCACCAGGTCATGCGCCCGCGAAGGATTGGCCTTCAGGACCACGTCCATGTAAATTAAGAATCCGGATAGCCAGTTGGTCCAGTTCCTCTCAACCTTTCTTTTCCTAAGCTTCTCCCTCTCTCCCGCATCCATATCATCCCTTTCTTTTTTATCTACCTCCCTGTACAAAAGGGCAAACACATCTACATATTCGCCCTTTTGGATCTTCTCGGCCGTGGCCGCGTTAAGGTGGCTGCCCAGGCATCTCAGTCCTCCCCCCGGGACGCTGTCTTGTCCTCCTCCTTGGCGGGCTCCTGCTGGCCCCCCTCCCCCCTCATGGGGGCTCCCTGGCACTCTTACAGCTCCTTGCTGTTGCCTGAACCTGCTGCGTGGGGGTTGCAGTCACCCCGGGGTGGGGGGGGTGTCCGAAGCCGAAGGCTCCGGTGCTGGCGGGCCCCATACCATGTCCCCTGGCAGTGCTTGCACTTCCCAGGGGCCCACTACCCATGGAGTGCCGCTTTCTGTATTAATGTACTCACCGGCCGACTCTGCTACCGCCTCTCTTTCCTCTGGTGGCCCTACGACGAACAGCCCGGTTGCGCCGCAGGTGAGCTCTCTCCCTCGCACCATCGCCGTTCCAGGGCATCAAGTCTGGCCACAAGCCGGTCAAAGTCGCTAGCTTTAATAGCAATAGTTCCCTCATCCCCCTTTTTCTTTTGGCTGGATGCCTGACTGCCTCTCTCAATGGCGTCTAGCTTGTCAAACAGGCATGCCACTCTGCTGGACCCTTCCTCTGCGGACACTGCCGACGAGCACGGGGCCACCGCAGTCTTGGCCGTCCTTGGCCTCTTGTTAGTGGTGGCCCCTGTGCTTGCGGCCGCCCTGTTCTCCTGTGCGGCCCTCTTGGGCGGTTGTTTGCCTTTTGCGGCAGCCCGCTTAGAGGGCATGGTGCTGCCAGGTACTGGGGCCCCTTATTAGTTAGAGTGGTGTCCTGCTGCCTAGGGTGTGTGTTTGTTCTGTCTCCCCCCCCTTTTTTTTTTGTATGTGAGGGAGGGCAAGTGCCGAAGGCCCCAGCGGGGGTGTGTGCGGGCGGTATGCCAGCCCCAAGCCTGCCCAAGGGAGTAGGCTATGTGCTCTGCCGCCTACTTGGGTGGGGCTGATGAGCCCCAGACGCCCGCCCCCTTATGTTGGGGGAGAGGGGCCCCAGAAGGAGGAAGAGAGGAGGGGGGAAGGAGGGGGGAAAAAAACAACGGAAGGCCAACAGCAGCCCCAACAGACTCCCCGCGTTAATGTAGGGGGGAGGCTGGGTGGCGAACCGCCGAGGCGAAGGCTGGATGGCGAGACCCAGAGGCCTTTGCTCCCTTCACCCTGCAAGCTGAGGGCGGAGGAGGCAGCGGCCTTTATGTTGCCGCACGGTGGCTGCAGCCCTAATGCCAGGAGGAGGCAGCGGCCTATATGTTGCCGTGTGGTGACTGCAGCCCTGATACCAGGCCCCGGTGGCCTAAGCTGGCAGGCCCGAAGGGCCGAAGGCCTGGCCCGGGCCGCTCCCGAAGGCCTGGCCTGTGCCGCCCCGCCTCCCTTCCCTGAAGCTGCGAAGCGGTGGCAGCGAGGCCCACCTGGCCGCGGGGGGCGAATCCCTGGCTGACCGGCCGGGCGGGCTGAAGGCCGAGGCTGTGCTGCCCTACCTCCCTACCCCCGGGCCGGGAATGCTGTGGAGCGGCCGCGGCCTGCCCGGGGTAGGCCCGACGGGCTGGAGGCCGAGGCTGGGCCGCCCTACCTCCCTACCCCTGGGCCGGGAACGCCGAGGAGCAGCCGCGGCCTGCCTGGGTGGCCGCTGAGGTGGCAGTCGGATCCTCGGCCGAACGGCCGGACCGACGGGCTGAAGGCCGAGGCTGGGTCGCCCTACCTCCCTACCCCCGGGCCGGGGACGCTGAAGAGCAGCCGCGGCATGCCTGGGGCCGGCCCGACGGGCTGAAGGCCAAGGCTGGGCCGCCCACCTACCTACCCCCAAGCCGGGAATGCTGAGGAGCGGCCGCGGCCTGCCTGGGCGGCCGCTGAGGCAGCCGACGGATCCTCGGCCGAACGGGCGGACCGATGGACTGAAGGCCGAGGCTGGGCCGCCCTACCTCCCTACCCCCGGGCCGGGGATGCCGAGGAGCAGCCGCGGCCTGCCCGGGTGGCCGCTGAGGCGGCCTTCGGATCCTCGGCCGAACGGGCGGACCGACGGGCTGAAGGCCGAGGCTGGGCCGCCCTACCTCCCTACCCCCGGGCCGGGAACTCAGAGGAGTAGCCGCAGCCTGGACTCTGAGGAGCAGCCGCGGCCTGCCCGGGCTGCCTGCTAGGCCGCGGAAGCCTCGCCCGCGCGCCGCGCCAACCCACACCGGCCCTGCGAAGCCAATCCCGCCGCGGCAGCCGCGTAACGCTGCCGCGGGCCTACCTGCGCGGCCGAGGCGGCCGCTGGATCCTCTTCGTCGCGGGCGAGCCGCCCGCCAGGCGCCGTCCCACGCTGGGTCTAGCGAAGAAGCAGGAGGAACCTCGCCGAGGCCTGCAGATGCGAGAACTAGCGGCGTCCTCCTGCTTCTTCGCCTTGAACAGCACGAGTGGCCGCCGGGGAGGCGGGCCGGGTCCAAACACCGAGCCCGGCCCCGCCTCCTCCCGTCAGCCCCCGCGACGCCAGCTCGTCTCGTGGGAGGGCGGCAAAGGCCGTCCCCCCCCGCCATTTGCTTTGCTCGGCGGTGTGGGACGCATTGTCTCAATAATGAGACTCAAGTTGGCTAAATCAAAAACAAAACAAAAGCTTTAGTAAGAGTATAAATGTAAAATTTCTATAAAACAATTAAACAGTTTATAAAGTTAACACAATAAACATTAAAATATTAATATTAAAAGCCTAATCCTAGTCCGTTTGTAAAAGCCTGATGGCACAAAGCGGTTTTGACCATCCTGGTCTCTCTAGTGAAGGAGTTCAAAGTGTGGGAGCAGCCACCGAGAAGGTCCCCTCCCTTTTTCCTGCCTAACGAGCCCGAGAAGGTGGTGAGACAGAGAGAAGGGAGACATACCAGCATGCCATTTTGGACATTCCATTCACTGACCTATCTATTTGATTGATTATTGACTTATCAAAATAATACAGTTAACATGCTTGCAATGAAAAGCTGCTGGACATCTGTAGCTTTTTATCACAAAAAGAGAGCTCTGATTTTTAAAAATATACTTTATTACGTTATATATAATTCAATTTCAGAAACAAGTACAATCAACCACAATCACACGGGAAGGTTGCATTTTGATCTTGTGATTATAAATCACTTTAGTTTTTATAAATGCAGTGACATCAGGGATAAACCTTCTTCACAAATATCACAGTCTGTAATTTCAGATAGTGCTAATTAGACTCATGTTGTAAATTGGAAGTTAGAATTGTCATTCCAACTCAACTCCAACACCTCCCCATCATACCATGCACTTACCCTTGTGGCATTCCAGATTGGAGAAAAAAATGCATGTTCACAGGTCTTTCCCCCACGCTGAAACATTTAATAGTCCCAACTGCTCCATAAAGCCTGCTCTGGAACCCATTTGATCCAATGCAAATTGTTCTGAACCCATTCCAGATTGGATAAAATCAAGTTGATCTGCTCCAAAAGTAGGTCTTTAGCTGATCTGCGTGTACAGTCCTAGTTTTAACAATTTTTGTACAATTTGAATGTATTAAAAATAAAAATAAATATTGGATTAGATTTTTATTATTGTTATTTCAATATATATCCTGATTCTAGCATGGCCTGAAGCCAGCTTATAGCATATCAAATGAAGCTACCTAAGTTACATCAAGCAAAGTATTACCTTCTCTGATTGCTACTGACTTTCCATGTTTATAGGGTGAAGTCTTTCAAAACCCAACTTCCCTGCCCTGCTACGAGCCTCCTTTTAATTGGAGATACACCTAGAAATGCTAATACCTTCAGGACGAGAAAGTAACAGTAATCCATTACTACAATACTATATTTTTGGATCTGACCCTGGTTACATTTCTCAAGTAAATTATAATCACCAGAACTTACTTGACTATGATCTAGCCATGTCCTGTTGTTACTGTTACTGTGGTTTATAGTCTGGGCCCGAGGTCTACTAAATATAATTTGATATCTAAAGATTGGCCATTCTAAACTGTTCCTCTCCATGTGCTTGCGAGGCCCCCGGACAAGCACGCACACAAACACGGCTGAACCAGCTGAAAAATACAAGATAAATCCAGGCAGGCCAGTAATTTTCCGGCATGCAGCTTCAGGAGACCTGCAGACAAGTTCACTTTGAAACTACATTAAGTATGCACCAAGCATACAAACAATTCTCTGCCCTGAACTGGCAGCTTGACGAGATTAGCGCTTCGGAATAGCCAACTGTCAAGCACTCCCCATTTCCATACTGTCTGCACTATTGACAATTCCGTCAAAATCCAATCATTCTAAGTACTGACCTTTCAGAGGCTTTGTCTCCAACCTGAAACCCATTGTTTTCCCCAGGAACGGACTACCCTACAGGCACATTTTCCCCTATAAGAACTCCTGGTTTTGAGCGCTTCTTCGGATCTCTCTTGGCTTCCATCCTGCCTTGCTGCCACTCTGTTCACCGAGCCTTCCCCCCTCAGCGTCCACATGCTGAGAACCTCCACTCCAACTGACTTTCTTCTGACTACCCGGGCTACAGGATCAGGTGTAGTATTTCCCCTGAAAAATCCCTCTCAAAATCATCTATCGAATCTTCTACCTTTATCTTCTTAGGTCTGTGTGAGTGAGTGCATACGTGCGCATTGACTGTCTTTTAAATAAAGAAAACAATTATAATTTACTTTTGCTTGGTTTGTGACTTGGTCTGACCCCGTAAACATTGGGTTTATGATCTCGCTAAGTTGCCCTGCCTCTTGCATTGCTATAACTTGTGCTCTGGCTAATTCCCATTCCGCATTATTTGGAGCACATTGAGGTGTCCCCCCACAGGACCCCAGAAATCAGGGTAACACTGTGGTCTCAATCTGACCAAGATTTGCAACCCACGTGTGTAGCCAGTTCTTCTCAGTCTCCTCAGCCATAGCAGGATATAATTTATATTTCATGTCAGTTGGTATCTACCAATTAAACCATATCATGGAATGGAGGAGTATGGCCTGGTAACAATAGCCACCCACAACACTTCTGTGGGAAAAATCTGCCAATTTTGCAATTTCCAGAGCATGGGTTTTACAGGTATGAAACAAATGAAGATGGCAGCAATCACTGTCATGTGATAATCATAGTAACATAAATCCACATTAATATTACTTTAAATGTCTCATCTACTTTGATTCAGTGCCTGGCATATTTTAGACAGGAGAGGAAACCATGCTCATTCCACCCATCTCAAAAATGCTATATAGATAAGAAAATAAAATGAACACAAATTAGTCCATATATGCTATGTCTTATCTTAATACTACAGTAGCCCCTCCACATTCATGAGGGTTAGGGGCACAGAATCCTCGCAAAAGTGGAAAAATGTAAATAACTCCCCACAACAATCCCCCTCCCATTAGCCTCTGGAGCTTACCCCCTCCCATTCCTTTGCCTCTGGCCCCAGCCTTGGAGTGGAGAGAAAAAAGACAACCTAAAAGGCTTTCTGGTACTTTCCCCTCAGACAGAGAAGAGGGGAGTTCTGGAATGCTAATTAATTCTGGCAGCCATCTTGAGAAAGGAGCATCTGACCAATCAGCAGCCAACACACAACTGAATGTGCAACCACATGGCAGAGAGGCCATGACTTTAACATTGGGAGGGGACTTTGCTCACCCAAAAGGGAAAAAAAACCTCCATTTTAAACACAAGCCTGGCAAACCTTGGGTGAGAAATGGAAGAGATGGGAGGAGGAAAATCGGCAGGGAGGCAAACACATGTCTTATGAATAATTAAATTCATAAGGGTCAAACCCATGAATGTGGAGGGAGGACTGTACTGCCATCAATTTAAACCAAAAACCAACCCCCTCTTTGGCTTCCATTTTCTGTGTAGGACACTGCTGTTCTCCCATTCCATACAACTTAATTTTGTTCTTTTCCCTGTATACGATAGTCCTAAATCACACACCTTGTTGCTCCATTTTAATATTGTTTTGTTGGCTTCTGAGAAATGATATTGGATGAGACTCCTGATGATCTAGGATGGCACAGAATATAAAAATGTGCCTGCTTCATATTCAAACTGATACTTAAAAGTGCAAGCCTGACCTAAACATGTAAAAAATAAATAAATAGTTACCTCTCAAGCACACTATGGGCATCTCCAGAAGGAAAAATATCTCCTGAAATCCCAGATTTTGTTCCTGTACAACTTCATTCATTTTGAGATTCTCATAATCTTGAAGTATCACTTGGGTGCTTCTGGCATTACCAAAAAAAAATTATTCCCACTCTCCAGGTTGGTTTCAATTAACCCAATACTTTCTGAAATTAAATGTATTGTTTACTGGCTCTGTGTTTCTGCTGTTTTGGAACCAGTGGATGCCAAGTAAACACAGTTGCGGTCTGTAGGATACAAATTCAACAGAGTTCAAGTGAGGGAAAGAGGAATGATAGCACTAAAACAAAGGAGCACTTCAGCACTGCCTATATATTTGAGAAATCTTGGAGGACAGGAGAGGTTCCAGCAGACTGGAAGAAAGCAAATGTTATCCCCATCTTCAAGAAGGGAAAAAAGAGGACCCAAATAATTATCGCCCAGTCAGCCTGACATCAGTACCCGGAAAGATCCTGGAGCAGATCATTAAGCAGTCAGTTTCTAATCACTTAGAAAGCAACGCGGTAATCACGAGAAATCAACATGGATTTCTCAAAAATAAGTCATGCCAGACTAAACTTATCACTTTTTATGATAGAGTTACTAGATTGATAGATGAAGGGAATGCTGCGGATGTGGCATATCTCGATTTCAGTAAGGCCTTTGACAAAGTTCCCCATGACATTATTGTAATTAAGCTGGTAAAATGTGGGCTGGACAGGGTTACTGTTAGTTGGACTTGTAATTGGTTGACCAACTGAACCCAAGGGGTGATCACGAATGGCTGCTTTTCATCCTGGAGAGAAGTGACTAGCGGGGTGCCACAGGGTTCTGTCCTCAGCCCAGTGCTGTTCAATATTTTTATCAACGACTTGGATGAAGGAATAGAGGGCATGCTCATCAAATTTGCAGATGACACCAAATTGGGAGGGGTTGCTAATACGCCAGACGACAGGAACAAAATTCAGAATGCCCTGGATAGATTGGAGAGCTGGGCCAAGGCTAACAAAATGAAATTCAACAGAGAGAAGTGTAAGGTGCTACACATAGGTAGAAAAAATGGAATACAGAAATATAGGATGGGGGACACGTGGCTCGATAGCAGTACATGCAAAAGGGATCCAGGAGTCTTCATAGACCACAAGCTGAACATGAGTCAGCAGTGTGATGCAGCAGCCAAGAAAGCCAATGCAATTCTCGGCTGCATCAATAGGAGTATGGTGTCTAGATCGAGGGAGGTACTGGTACCACTCTACTCTGCTTTGGTTAGACCTCATCTTGAATACTGTGTCCAGTTCTGGGCACTCCAATTCAAGAAAGACATGGTCAAACTGGAGCAAGTCCAGAGGAGGGCGACCAAAATGGTGAGAGGCCTGGAAGCCATACCCTATGAGGATAGACTTAGAGAGCTGGGTATGTTTAGTCTGCAGAACAGAAGGTTAAGAGGGGACATGATAGCCATGTTTAAATATTTGAAGGGATGCCACGTAGAGGAAGGAGGGGGCTTGTTTTCTGCTGCTCCAGAGACCAGGACAAGGAGCAATGGATTCAAGCTGCAGGAAAGAAGATTTCACCTGAACCTCAGGAAGAACTTCCTGACGGTCAGGGCTGTCCGGCAGTGGAATCTGCTGCCTCGGAGTGTAGTGGAGTCTCCTTCCTTGGAGGTTTTTAAGCAGAGGCTAGATGGCCATCTGTCAGGAGTGCTTTGAGGGTGTTCCTGCATGGCAGGGGGTTAGACTGGATGGCCCGTGTGGTCTCTTCCAACTCTACATTTCTATGATTCTATATCTCCTGAATGTTGCATAAGATTGGACGTGATGTGTGAGAGGGGGAAGAAGGAAAAGTCAGGGGAATCCAGGATGTTTCACGAAAGATAACAAATAGAACAAATAAATGGACAGTGAAGTTCAGCATGAGGGTAGAGGAAAGAGAAACACTGAGCATTCCACATAGAAAGGGGTATTAACCCACTCAAACTCTTATCTGTTAAAACCACTTTCAGTGGCATAATACAGATACATCATACCAGAAGCTATATTACATCAGATATGATTATGGAGCTTTGTTGGTATTGGGGGCAGATGGAGGCCTGTGTGATATACATGTTAAGGGTTTTTTAGTCAGCACCCAGACCATGTTTTGATACCATGTAAGTTGATGATTCAGCACAATAGCTCACAGATGGTCTAAGGTGAAGCAAAGAGAACATTAGTATGTGTAAATGCATTCCCAACATCTCCTCCCATTTATCAAAATCCGTTCCTATGCGATTCACCCAAAACTAATGCAAATTTCAGAGGTGCTGTAAAAACTTCTGCCAGCTGAATTTAAACCAGCACACTGGTGATTCCCTGCTTTAAAAAAGAAAGAAAGAAAAGAAAACAGCTAAGATGATGGGGAGTAGACAGGGAATAAAAGGTTAAAAGGGACACACATTGTTTTGGGGCAACACCCTCCCAATCCCACAAAACCCCAAATGGCTTGTGAGCAAAGGGATGAAGAAATCAATAGGTTAGAGTTGCACTGTATCTCAGAGGCAGCTGATGTCTTCTATGTCCACAGTACGGTAAATTCACTCTGCTTCTATGATTCTATGCTTTTATTTTGGGATTTTAAAGGAACTCTGCAAGGTGCTGGATTTTATACCCAAAATAGGTTCAGCAGTTTGGGTAGTTCTTTTTTAAAGTCTGGAATAAAACTCAGAGTAGATTCACTGCATCCATGACATGGAAGCCACCAACTTTCTCATCTCTTGAAGACAACCCTAGAATTGCCTCTTTCCTCTTATGCTCAACTGCTTGGTTAAGGCAGGGTGTCCTTCTAAGTCAAATGAGTTTGGAATGGGGAGAGATCATAGAAACAAGCCAGCCACCACTTGCTCATCCCAAGGCAACAATCCCAAAAATGAAAATGATGGCAGGAATACACAAATCTTCTGCTTCACCTTTCTCAATTCTGTCACTGAGACCTTTATCAGAAGTGCAGCAAGAAGTGGATCTGAGCATCCTCCAGACAAAAAAAAAAAAAAGAAGGCAAAAAGGTTCAGTGCTGAACAAAAAAGGATTTAACAACAGTTTAAACAGCAGGCATGTTTCAGAGTGAAAATATTCTTTCTTCACAAACTTAGATTTTAAAAAAAATGAACCGCCAGGCATGTACAACTTTCTTGCTTTCTTGTGGTAAAACTCTCTTGCATCTGAAGAATAACTGAACTAGGAGGACAAAAATTTAATATGCACTGGACTTCTTCTCCCAAAACTTTTTTTACTTCTCTGGTCCCACCCTCCACTCCCTTGCAATTTCTTGTTGTTTATTCTTCTGCTCTGTCATGCCCAATACCTGCTAGGATGAAGAAGCAGTTGTGCTGAAAGAGATGAGGGCAGACAATGAGGAAAGACTGTGTTGAGCAGATGCAGAGACAGGGAGAAATACCGAAGCAGGAGACATGGAAGGTAAAAAAGCCAGAGGAGGTACTAGGAAAAGAAGAATGTTTAATAGGGGGACAGAAGTTGGCAAAGCAAGGTATTGAATGGGTAGGTAGAAGCAGGCCTCTGAGAATTGATTGTTTAGGGGAAACAGGTTGGACTGTTGTTGTAGTTCTTTCAGTTTACTTTAACTGGTTTCAAATTTTATGATGGTTTAATTGCTTTTTAACTTGTATATGCTGTTAATTTTTAACTATGTTTGTTTTAACTGCTTTAGAATCATAGAGCTGGAAGAGACCACATGGGCCATCAAGTCCAACCCCCTGTAAACTCCCTTGATTCCCCAACTGGGAAAAGGTGGGATATAAATAAATCTAGCAACAAAGGCTGCAATTCTATATCAGGGTCTACACTGCCCAACTTTATGCATACTGAGCTACATAGCACCCTCCAAATTAATTGTGAAAATGTGTATCACAGCACTGACAAGGGTGTCCTGATAAACACAGTGCTCTGACAGTGTCCATTGGCCCTCCCTAGTTGGTATCCCAAAGAACATTGGGAGTGCTCGATGCACAACAATCACTTTGCTGGTTCTGCTCCATAGTAATGACATGGCATACTCTTGTTGAATATAGATATTGGGAGATGGCTCAATTCTATTTGCCACAGAAGTAAGTTCACTTACATAGGCATAGACATGCGTCCCCTACTAAATTCAGGACACCAATAATAAACAAGGCTGGTGGTACACCTTTACCAAGGTGATATGTGAGGGAAAATCTGAAGGAGTCTCATCCAAAACACTCACTCCACCCTGTCCTGTTGGCTTTTCCATGGTAAATAATGTATAACAGCTGTTCAGGCAAATCAAATGATATGATAACAAGTCAACATTGATAAACTGTTCTCTGTAGATGTAGTAGCGCCTTGCTCTTGCTCTTTCCTTCTCTCTCTCTCTCTCGCCAAATTTCTCTACAAGCATCATGCCAGGGCTTCTCGTCAAACCGTGGCTCTCTGCTCCTTGCATCATTGAGGTAATTGGGAATAAGCTGGAAGCATATCTGCGCTTCCTTTCGCTGCCTGCAGTGCTCCTTTTGAACTCTGTGTTCAAGTACTTCTTATTCATTTTTCCCTCTCACAAACATACAACCTGAAATCCCAGATCACTTCTGAAGCCTCAGGATTAGAAGCCAAAACTGAGCTGGCATTTCAGGACTCATATGGTTTTGAGCCATTTTTATTTTTAACAGCTTCAAAACAAAACAACAATAACAAAAGCCCCTGACATATAAACTCCTAACCATTTCTGTATTTTATCTTGACATTAGGCATAACTGAGACAGTGAAGCCTTAACCTGTCAATAATTCCCATTTTACAAAGGCAGAATCAGTATGATAATGAATGTGTACAAATAGAGCCGATCCCTGCCTTCTTGTATTCAGATACAAGGCAGATAAAAAGCTGGATTCAAACTGATAGTTCTCATCAGGGAATGAACTTTTTAAAAAGCCTAATGATGAATATAGTGCAACAGCAGCAGCAGCAACAACCACCCACATTCAAAACAATAATTTTGACCTACAAGACTCATAGAAGTAAATCAATGTGAATGTTTACACAGAAGTAAGTACAACTGGGCACCTGGGAATGGAATTTGCTCCCACATAACTACAAAGGACCTCAGTCTTAGATAGTCAAGTATTTGCTTCAGTTACAGTTCTACGCCTGGAGTAATTAGAAGAATGAATAACAACTTAGGAAGTTCCCAAGAGATGTCTGAACCCCGAATCTCCCTTTTAAGACCGCAACATATTGCAGAGGAGGCTTTTTTTCATGCTGTCTCCACCTATATCCTCTTTCATTTCTCCATTGCTATCCCACTTCTCTCCACAACTACCTTTGTTTGAAACTAAATATTAGTTCTGTGAAGCCTGGAACTCTCTCACTGCTTTCTAATTTTTAGTTGGCTTTAATAACAATATTTCATAAGAGGTGGGCAAACGGTAGCCCTTGGAATATTTTCATCTCTGAAAAATCTCACCTCAGCCACAATGGCAAGAATCATGATTCTTTCCTTCAGCAGTGTGCTGGATATTAAAGAAGAAAGCACGTAGGAGAGAGAAGGGGATGTAATAAAAAAGAGGGGAAGAAATGAGCTGAACCCACCCAATTTGGGATGTGGCCCCACCCTCTGCTGACTTTGGCACTGCTCTATTCCAGCACCAGCACCAGACCAGATGGGAAGTTGTATCTCAACAGTGGTTCACTGTTCCTGACTTCCAATAATGTTCTGGAAATGCTTTTTTCACACAGGCCAATATAACTGCCTTCATTCCCCCCCCCCAAATTCTAAATCTGTTATTATTTGTTATCTTTTTTTAAACAGTAATAAGAGCATTTGGGTAAACACTGTGCAGAATATTGTGATAAAATGAACTTCACATTTGAAAAAAACTGTACCCACTCTTGAAGCCTCTTTTGCAGCTCCTGAAATCCCTGGTAACCGCAACACATCCAAGAATATCACATATTCACTTATTTAATATTACATCTTAGGCAAGTTTGACAAAAGTAAAAATATACCAACAATTGAGCTTTCTTCTCCCTATCACTACTGCTTACCTGTAAGCTGATGTGTAAATTCCCTCTCTCTCCCACCCCAGCTATACACTGATAATAATTTTTTTGATATCTTTGTGAATTATTTCCCCAAACACTAAAACTGTACAAGTGCTTAAAAGAAAAGGAAAAAAACCATAAAGGAAACATGAAACACATGAATTAGAAACTAAAAAGTAGAGAAAAAGTGAAGAGAAAGAAAGGAAAAAGGAAAAAGAAAGAAAAAAGAATCAAATTCCATCCATACTTATAGCAGTCTAATGGAATCAAGCCTCTCAAAGATAACATCCAACACTTCCCTCTTCCCCTTCCCCAATTCATACTGTCCAAAAACAAAAACAAAAAATGTTTCTTCTGCCAAAGGTTAACATATCCAGCATAGCATCACAACATTACTTTCTATTACATACCATTACCTATAAGAGTAACATGGGAAATGACATTACATGATAAATAACATTAATACTATCATGTCATAAATGACATCCACACTAAGTGCTACCAGTTGACTTGATCACATAATATTTTCACTAGTTAAAAACTGTAGTTCTGTTACATTTTATACTAAGTGCTACTTGCTCACTTGATTACATAATACACTAGTTAAAACCATAGATCTGTTGCATATTATCCTAGATTCAAATATTTCCAAACCATTCCACTTTGTAAAATCGTCTACATTTATTAAGCCAATCCAATTTCCATTGTCTTTTGTCTGTTATTTCATTTTAAATTTAACTCAGTGTATAAATTCTATACATTTATATTATTGAAGAATCTAAGTGTTTTTCTAATGCAATAAAAATGTTTCTTCTTTTTTCAAATCACTGTTTTTAGCCTTGATTTGATCACTGTATCTGACAATTGTAATAATTATATCATAAGTATAGGTTGCTTCCTTATATCAGGTCAGACTATTGGTTCATATAGCTGTAGAGTATGCACAATGGCATTAGTTGGCCAGAAATTCAGACAAGGGCCTTTACTAGCCCTGCTTGGAGATGCAGAAAGTTGAGGATGCAAAGTCTATATTCTGCTATGGAACTGCTATCATTCCTGACATTAGAAATATCAGATATGGAATTTGTAACAGAATTCAAAGCTATGTTATAATAGAATGATTGCTTTTCCATCATTGATAAATATTGGCTGTTCAGTAGTCGTGAGATGGACTTATGATATCCTGACTTCTGAGAATGCACGTTAATGTCATGAATGGCTGGACATGACCCCAAAACCTACCTTCATGGCCTGGCAGCACGCCAGCTGAAGCATTACTGAGGCATTGGAGATCAGAGCACTGGAAATGACATCAACAATGCATTCCTGGCCATGGCCTTGGGACAAACAGTGCCCTGGGACAAACAGTTGTGGCCGGACTTTGAGGCATGTCTCTATCTGCCTGCTCTCAAGGCACATACCTCATGACCATTTGTGTGTGCTGTGCACACATCATTCCCAAGTGCTTCAGTTTCCAGCATCTCAGAAGAACTTCAGTCAGGGTGCTGCAGGCATGTGAAGGTAGGGAGGCACAATCAATTGAAATTACAGTGATGGGGCTCCATCACTGTTATTTTTGATGATGGTGATGGTGATGATAATGATGATGATTATGATGGATCTCAACCATAACCTTTAGAAATCAATAACAGTAATAGAATATATGACTACTGCATTTTAATGAATTTTTATTCTATCCATCCTGTGTGCGTGGAAACAGTTCAATCTACTTTTCAGGGTGTTCCCCCCCCCTTTTCCCCCTTGCAGTGGAAAAGCTGCTGGAATTTAGAAAATATTCGATTATTAAATATTTCTTTTGAAAGGCCTGTAATTTTGGCAAATCCCTGACTTCTGCACACAGCCTCAAAATACAGTAGCTGAAAGAGCAATACCCATCTTGAATATTGCCACATTGACTTACAGAATTGTGCCCTTGAGAAAAAGACTCAGAGAACAACGGAGAGCCATGTGGTGACAAAAATGAAATAGAACTGTCATCTAACAGTTCTTCATAGTCCATCAAGTAAACTATTAAAGATATAAGAAGAGGCACAGTGTGCTTGGGCAAAGGTTGTTAAACCACTACTCCAAGGGCAGGTCACAGCACATAGCTGAAGATTGTTAGTAAAAGATAAACCAGTTTTCTCTATGAAAACTGACACCGCTAGTTTCCAGTCTCACCTTTAATGCTATGTGCTTGCAAACAGGGACCCAGCTGGATAAAGCAATAATGTAAGGCCTTTCAAAGAGCAATTGTACTTCAGGTTGGGGGTGTTTTGTATTAAAGGAGCTTTCTGCTCTGATTGTATTGCTGGACTACTTTCTGCCTTCTCCACAGTTAATGTATCTTAGTCCTACTCCAGTTTAAAATAAGGTTTTTAAGTTTATTTATCTGTTAGAATTTTCAGCACTTCCTATTTCCCAAACCCCAGGCAGGCAAATAAAAAATAATCTGCTAAATTTCTATTAAATACCAATGGAATTGCTTCCAATCATCAACCTCCAACCCTACTGGCAACTTAAGCCAGCTGGAATGAAGTGCCTTCTTCCCAAAAGATGCTCAGGGGTCAGCCTAGGCCAAAGAAAGGGCAGTCTTAAGGGATCAGGAATAGGACACTTAACACAACAGCAAGGGCTAATTGGAGGCAAGATTCATGGTGTAAGTCAAGGGTCAAAAATGGGTAAGCATCTCTTGTATATGTTACTACTAGTCAGCACTGGGAAGCAGTAGAAGCAGAGCATGTTTGAGTCCAGCAGGTCAGTTGAGAGAGGATGAAGGGCAAGCAACAACACATATGTCCAAAAGGTGAAACTGCTTTACATCAAGCAGCAAACTGGATCTGAGGGGCCAGAGGAGAAAGGGGAGAGAGGAGCCTTTAGAGCAAAGGTCTAGTAACACAGGTAAAGGCCAACCTGCTAGCCTACAGAATAGACAGTAGCAGAAACTAGGTCTGGTTAGGAATCAGGAATTCTACGATCAATTTTGCTTCTAAATGTAGTAAAACATAATACAAACAAGCTCAGTCTTTTGAGAGAACATGTCCCTATCTTAGACCTGTTTCTCAGCTATTCAGGCTCATGTTAGTTATGTTCCAAAGGGGGTGCTTCACAACTGCTGGAGTGTCACCAAGAATGCTTCTCTATGTAGATTCTTACCAGAAGGTATTCAGAGGGTACACTCCAAAAATTTAAGAGAACATGATGACATGTTGGAAACAATATCATTGCTCAGATGTACGAAATATGAGCTGTTCGAAGCTTTACGAGTCGAAACTAGTACCGTAAATTATCTTTGCAAGACTATTTCTAGCCAGTGTAAATACTGGAGCTCTGATGTAATACACAGCTGGAATCCTATCACATTAGGAAGCAGCCAATCCAATTCAATATGAATTGTGATTGATGTTCATTTTCTATGTATCTTTGAAGAGATTGTTCTTGGCAGCAGAAACTGAATGGGCTCATTCTAAGATAGGGTTTTCCGACTTCCTATCTGTTTACTGTGGGTTAGGGAAACTCAAAAGGAAAGATGCTCAAAAGATGTCTCATCCAAAAATAATATTACTGATATTAGCGTAGGTAGATAAAGTCCTATACATGCTATCTTAATTGTTCAAAGATAACTGACTATTTACAAGTGTGTCTAAATATACCCCATCAACAGATTTTACTGGACGATGTGCATATATGCAAACATAAACAAGAGTCTGTCTGTATGACATCAGTGGAAGACTAAAGTTATTTCTGCAGGATGGTGGCATCCCAGCATGGGGACATGAGAGCAGTAGGACTGCGATGATGCTTCCACATGACATCATTGTGATCCCACCCTTCTCACATTGCCAGTTGGCATGATTGTGGGGTATGTCATTGATGGGGAAAGTCCGTCAATGACCTGTAGTCACGTGAGCCCACCATTGCAGCCCGCCATGCAGAAGAGCCAGAAGCATGATCTACATGCTTCTTTTCCCAATGCAGGATGGGAAGGAGGCCAGCTGCAGTCCAGCAGGACAGAGCATATCCCTTGCGCTGTCTTCCACAGGCAGCTGGTCACATACAGAGAGGAGTGTTAGGGACACTCCCATCCCTACAGAGGCATTGCCAGGGCCACAATAGGATGATGCTCAGGAGCATCATCCTGTGGAAAGGGCCTCTGTCAGTTCTTAACGGAAAGTAAATTGTATGCTAAACTATGTAGAAAACAGATCTGTGTTATACGGAATGGAATGTTAAACTCAGATTCAACTGGGAAAATTGACGTCAGGAAGCGGGGAGGGTGGTTTTTTTATTCTTGTTCATTTAAAATTTTAATAAAAATTACTTATAAAAAAAAAACAGATCTGTGCAGTTCTGATAAGACTGACTGAGGGGGAAGCCTCTTCAAGATAAACTGATGTACTTTTCATTAGCGCCATTGGTTTGATCAATGGATTCAGGGAGTGTACCCTAAATGGAATCAACCAATATAGTTCAGGACAGTATTGTATGGAATGGTTATATGTAGTATGTTGCTATTGAAAAAGCATGCTAAATTGTGTGAAATTTAAAACTGCATGTATCTTATGTTTAATAAGGTTTCTCTTTTATAGAAAACTGCATTTTATTTTGTTTTTGTTGTTTAAAATTATATGTATATTCTGTTTTACATCTTTTTTGATTCTGCCTGAAAATTAAGAGTTTATGTGTTTTTTTCTCTAAAATACAATGAAGTGTCGGTAAGCTTTGTCTTTAAATATTAAAACAAAAACTATAAAGTTCTTTGACTGAGAAAAAAGTGATATAGCCAAGTATGTCATATTGTATAGAAATCAGCAAATATTTATCAAATGAGTCATTGCCTGCCTTCAAATGAAGCCAGTATATATGGTTCTCACTGTGGCTAAAAATGATGAGGATCTTTTCACATGGAAGGAATTCCTGAACCTTCTCATGTTCCCCCATACCAAAATCAACATTCTTTTAATACTGTTCAGCACCATCCCTGTTTTATTACGTGCTTCTCTCTGCTTGATACCAACCTAGCTCCTCCAAAAGTATCCTATACTTTATTAATAAGATAAAAGTGGTCAATATAATAAGCAAGAAATTTTACAGCTGTGGGCATTTCCTGAAATCTCATTCACATGCTATGAGGACATGGAAAAACAGAAGTATTTCTTGCAAAATTGTGGAAATTGCTATTCTTGTCTACAAGGTTTATATGTCCAAAGTTATTTGAAAAGACAGACCTAAGTAAGAAATATTAATTTGTTTGTCCTAAATAGTTTCTGCTTGGATCCTGCACAGAGAAAGGTGGGGTATAAATAAAATAAAATAAAATAATTTCTTTGGATCTGTTGCTTTGAGAGATGAAGCCAATTCTCTTGTTTCCATTTTTAAAATATATGGTACAGGGATGTTTCAAAAATGTGTTTTATTATGCATACCACTGCATACAATGGTACAAGAATTTTTCAAAAAGGAACAACAATCTTCACGGATGGTGCAAGAAAACATTTTGCTGTTACTATTAAAAATTATATTGATATTGATCTCTGATACTGATCTGATTGATTTTCCATCAATGATGGCAGCAGATTATGCTCATGGATTTATGTTTATTAGTGTTTAGTCATTTATTTGAATATAATGCATATCAAAGAATGCTTGTCAGAGTTATGCCCATTGGTCTTTCCCCTAACTGGAAGGTCATCTAAGTAAAGAACGAATACAAAAGTGTGTGATAACCTGCAAAAAGAAGAATCGCTGACTATGCAAATGGGAACAGACATGTTTTTGGACTGTGATATATAGGGCCTATGCAAAGCAACCTTAGAATGCTTGTAAGTCTGGAGAAGACAGTAGAATAGAAATCATATCTTCCACTGTTACAGTCAAGGACACCTGCGATTAAAAAAAAACAACCCACACAGTTGGAAACTGTTGTTGGGTGTTGTACTTTTTGCTGTAGCTCTTGGAAGTTTTGTAAAAAAAAGAAAACAAAACTTAAAATTTTTTATGCTAGCTGAAACCATTTAGTGTCTCCCCCCACTCCCAGGAACATTACAGCAAAAGAAGTAAAGAAAGCAAAGCAAAGCAAAAATGGGGCAGAGGGGAAGGACTCTCATAGTGCTGTCCTGACAATTCCATCAAATTCTTCACCATTCCTCCTACTCTTCCTTGCTGGACTGGAGGGAGAAGCAAATATTCCTTTATAGTAGTTCAGTAACTTTTTGGAATAATATACCTTTAAAAAAGACAGCCTGCTCACCCAGATCTCAGAGCCAATAGTGAGCAAAAACATGGAAGAGAACTGATGATCGGTTAATTGCCTGCAAAGTTATGAGATCTGAATAATAATTGGACATTCCCTATAGCTTCCTTCTTCCTCCACCTTTCTCTGTTGCCCTTTACAGACTCCCTGCTCAAACAGCACCATGGAGGACAAACCAGCAATATTTGCTACAAGAGCTGTCAGTTCTTTGTAGCAGTTTAGAAGAACCCCTACTTTGATTCCCCCTGTCTCTGTTATTCTCTCTCTCCCTCCTTCCTGGTCTCTCATCTCTCTTTTCCAATCTCTGTTTAATGAATTTGATATGCCATAACTTTGCCTTTTAATTCCTTATTTTTAAAAAAATGCTTATATTTTAATTTTAGTATTATTAGCTACCTTCAATAACATTTTTGGTGGAAATTTGGACATAAATTTAATTAAAAAACACATATCCATCATTCAGGCTTTCTTTGAAGTTTGTGTTCCCATCAATTCATCTTTTAATAATGGCATCTTGTTTAAACATTCCATTATGTTCTCACTATCAGGAATCTTAAAAATTATTTTAAATAAGTATAGGTACAGACACAGAAACATATTATAAAGCTTCAGGAGTATATCCATTATTTGTGCATTCTATATAATTTTAGCCACTCATTTCAAAGTAGACACACTAGAACAGATACAATAGAAATGATATTCATGTCTGAAAAAAGCATGTGTGTAAAAGTAGGAAAGATTAGGAGGAAAAAACCCAGAAATATCTTAAATGAGAGATTCCTCAGTTTCATGAGTATTTGAAGCAGAAACAAGAACAGTTATTTTTTGGATTATATTCCCCAACATACCTTTGATTCTGTGAGTTATTATTCAACTTTTCCAAGTTTTCCAGGGGGTAATTTAACACTCCTAGGAGCTCTGGGAGTTATAGCACTCCAAATATACCCCAAAGGGTCAAATTTCAAGAATCAGCATAAAAGCATAATATTGAGCCTTATCTGCTTGCATATTGCTATCAGCAAATCAGTAGATCTATCATATAACCTTTCTGTAAAGATACATTTTCCCCTTTGTTTCCCTACGCAAGCTTCAGGCCTAGCCTTCACAATGTGAAGGGGCTCTGACAAACATCTGGGGAACAGAAAATCCTTCAAGAGATCCATTATGTAGATCAAAGTCAAACTCACTACTTTTGCCATGAAAAACTGATGCAACACTAAGGAAATTTTCTCTGGGTTAAATTAAAAAAAAAAAGGATTCTCAAAGTAAAATATCATATGCATATAGTCATGATATGGGTATAGTAGTCTAATATCTACCAGCTGAAAACAAACTGTAGGGACTGTGTTATCTACAAGATACAATGATGTTTCTTTTGATAATCTTCAATATGGGGAGTATGTATCTCAAACTTGCTATAAATCTGATCTGAAGAAAAGTAGAACAGTTGTTTGGAATTACTGCAGCAAATATTAAGGAAAAACATACCCTGACAAATCAACATAATAGCTCTGTTCCCCACATATTCATATCATTGTTCCATAGTCTTACTTTTTCCCCCTGTGGGATAAATAATGTTTTAGAACACATGTGTCAAACATAAGGCCCATGGGATGAATCCAGCTCACTAGGCCATTTCATGTGGCTCCCACACCTCTCCTGCAGCTGTGACACTCCCCCCTTTCTGGTGAGCCTGATCCCTACATTGCGGGCCTCCGGGTGCTGGTATTCTGAAGAGGGGCCCAGCAGCCAGCACTCATGATCTACTTCTACTTCTGACTGCTCCTCTGTCCAACTCTGGCGAGCCGTGTGGAACATTGCCATGGTAACCCACAGCAATGCTCTGACAGCAAGATTTGGACAGAGGAGCAGTCAGAAGTAGAAGTAGGTCCCGAGTGCTAGCTGCTGGGCCCCTCTTCAAAATATTGGCAGCTGGGGGCCCACAATGTGGGGACTGAGCTCACCAGGTACAGTGAGGGGCAGGAGAGCAAAAGGAGCCATGGAGAGGAGGGAAGCAGAAAGAGGCACAGAGAGGGACTGGAGAGCAGAGAGAGGCACAGAGAAGGTCTCAACTGGGACCAAAAAGTTAAACAAAGTTAATGTAATAATCAGTGCTTGGTAATATTTGTCTGATGATTAAAACAAATTTTCTGTTTTCAAAACTCATTTTTTAATAAATTGTACAATAGTTGTACACTTGAATATCTGCTTGCCATTATTTTTCCTAGACTTCTAGTTTCAGAGCTAGCTATTACTAAAACCAGTAATAATTGAATGCAGAGGCAATTATTTAATATGATAAAAGAGCAGATACATTTAGTAGATGCAGCTGGCAACCATAATGCTTTGAGGGCAACCATAATGCTGATGAGGCCCAAGATGAAATTGAGTTTGACACCGCTGCTTTAGAAGCTCAGGAAATCCAGGACTCTTCTTTTTGCTTATGAACTTTGTCATACAATGCCATGATGGGTCTGTTATTGACCCAACAGCAGTGCAAAACCTTGTCATTCCGAAGAGACTGACAAATTTGAGGAGAGATTCTGAGATCTGTATTACTGAGATTTAAATAGTAATAGAGCAAAAGAGGCAGAACCATCTGACTTTACCAATTGTCCCCATGTAAATCTTTACTGTTCCCTCCCCACAAACTCTACTGTTCCCTCCCCAGATAAAAAAGATGCATGGGGTATCAATGGGCCAAAGGGAACCAAACAATAGTAATATATATAATGATTCTGTCAGAAGCCTATATAATCTCTAACACTTCAGAGGAAAATGGTATGATTCCATTTGTGTTGTGAAGCTTTGTGCACAGTGCATCACAGGATAAGAAGGAAGCATTTTGCCAACTGGCAGTGTGATGTGCTGTTTCTAGAGCCAGTATCTGAATAGTGTCAGGTCATGTCTAGCCAATTGGAAATGCTTGTTGTGTCTGGTGGAAGAATCTTGCACCTGATACTATGTAATGATGGCTGTACTGACATAGCTTCTCCCATATCAGAGTGTTTGTATAATGGTGACTGTCACAAAATGATCCACAGGCCAACATTATGCTTAGCTGTCAATGGATGAGGCACATGTTAGAATAGCTGGGAAGCAAACACTGTTGCATCAACTTTTCTGGTGAGTTTCCTCTGATGCTAGATCCAGTATTCTTCACTAATGGCCATAGATGTCTTGTCAGGACATTGTCTACCAGCATATTTGTATGCAGCGGCTCATTTGAGCTTCACCTCACTACTACATCTCTAATGCAAATGTATTTCCACCATCAAATCAACCAGTGTTAATTAAATAGGCAAGAAGGAATAGTTTGTTCTGTTCTAGAGAATTCACAGCATGACCACTTCTCTTGGTCTGACTGAAGGCTGCAAAGCTAAACTACATTATCTGTTAGGACAGTTATATTCTCTCATATGACAATGACTCGCAATATGTAGTCACAATCTTCTGGGGGAAGGGAAAAAACAGCAATTACCGTGCAGCGCTCGAATCTGCCTGCCAACAGCAGAACAGTGATTTGTGAGACACATCAAGAGCTTCTGGCAAGATCAATCTACCGAGATCCCTCTGATAGAGGAATAATGAGTTGACAAAGACCAATGTTCAGTTGGGTCCAAGCCCAATAAGATTACTGTACAGCATCATCAATATTGTCTGTGTTTGGAACTGACACAATCAGAATGGAATCAATTGCATTTTCCACAGCACTGTCACACATGATTTTTAACTTTGGCTCTCAGCGGTGTGGAGGAGCTTGCAGATGTTGGCAGATTTTTTGCTAACTTATGGAATGTCATTATTAAGTAGGAACTGCGCAGTACAGTAATTTGCAGTTCTGCTGTGTTCCCTTGTATGGTCTCTCATTTGGAGGAAGGAGGTGGAAGAGAAGATGCAGTAGCCGGAGGGATTTGTCTGTTATCACCGTCAACTTGCTGTGATGGTTGAAAGTACCACATGATATACAAGCTAGAGCCTGCTTTCTCCTTCTCTCTCTTTCTCTCTCTTTGCATAGTTTAATTTGGGCTGCATATTCTGAGCAATGGACAGAGACATGGAGATATTTTTTACTTTGAAACAAGCAATAAAGAAAATAGTTTGTTTCCTTATCAAAAGGCACAGTTGTTATGCAGAAAACTATATCTGTTAGACCATTATTCAAGAGTCAGAAAACCTAAGAAATGGATTGATGTTTGTGAATATATGTGTTTAACACAGCCTCCTCTTTGGGAGTTTTATTTTGTTCAGCTGAAAAATGCTATCAGTGATATGTTCCCTTCAGTCTGTTTTGTGCAGCCCTTCCTTTATATAGCTGCAAATAGAGAGGAAAACACAATCTATTATGTTATGTTACTAGAGTTGTATACAACAAGGTAATAAAATTTGTATGTATGGGGAAATTAAAACTTCTTTGACATGAATGACAATGTAAAGGGAACTAAAATACATAAATCTGTAGGAAATTACAATAGTAGAAAGAACCCCACAGGTGACTGGCAGGACAACAACTCTCTGTATCTGCACACTCTCAGATTAATTGATGCAATCAAATCCAAAGTGTGGCATCGACTCAAGCAGTGTATCAACACTACACAGTATTTTGACGCTATTTTAACTACAGTACCTCTATACTAAGAATCTTGGGATTTGTAGTTTGTTGAGATGCTTAGAATTCTCTGTAGATAGATACTAGAGTGTTGCAGTGAATTCTGAGTATCCAATCACACTATAAATCTCATGATTTCATAGGATGGAGCCATAGCCATTAGAGTGCTATACCTACGTAGTGTGGAGACACCCCAGGCACACCAGCAAACATGCTACAGAGAGAATACAACACAAATGCTCAGACTTATTAGCCCATTCAGTTGGAAATAGTCCTTCCTAAATATAGCAGTCTATCTGGCAATGAACTGAATATTAATCAGGCACATCTACTAATTCCTAATGGTTTTAGGGATATGTGCACCAGATCCTGTCTGAGCTTGGAAGCTAAGCAGGGTCATCCCTGATTAGTAGTTGTATGGAGATTATCAACAAATGCCAAGTATATTTCAGAACAACGAACTGATAAAACCACCTCTGAATGTCCCCTGCCTAAGAAAACCCTATGAAATCCATGGGGTCACCATAAGTCAACAGGCAACTTGAAGGTACATATGTACACACAACCAAGCTGTGAAAGGAATTTATCCAATTTGTGGTCTGCAAGACTATTGAGGAAAGTGCATGTGTATCTTTCAGCAACTTGTCATTAGGAGAAAACTGCAAGCATCAGATTTTTTAAAAATTATATGCAGCTAAAGCATATGACTAAAAAGGCAAATATTTGAAAACTTATGCAAACACATTTTAGTCAATGAGGAAAAACATAAATGAGGTTAACAGTTGAAAAAAAATGTGAATTATAGATTCTGCAGAGAACTTTTTTTATTATATGTGGAAACTAATTGTTTCATTATCTGCTTCTGTGAATCACTGATGTTGTCTTTCACTAGGAACTTACTGGCCACAATCCAACACCGAATGGTGTTCAGTTCTGCCCATTGCATCTGAGGTTGCTTTATGTCCCTTGACATAAACTAAGCAAACTTAGATTTTATTTTTTAATATAAAATGAGACCCAAACCATTTTATAGCAAGTCTTTCAGTATGAGTATGACGTTTCCAGTGTTGTTGGCATGATTGAAATGGAAAATACCAACATTTCTCCTGAAACAAAGAAACTGTTGTAATGAAGGTAGGCTGAATATTCACATAAAGTTAAGCTTTTCCTGAATATAAATCTTTTCCTGGATATAAAACCTTTTCCTGGATAAAATCTTTTCCTGGATATAAAATCTGCAGAAAGGACTGAGTAGGTCACACTGGAAGAGGTATTGCTCTATTTGTCAAAGAAGGGACAGACAGCAATAAATCAGAAATCTCCAATGGGGGGAAAACATTTTCACAGTGCAGCTCTCTGTAGATATTCCATGCCAAAAAAGGGAATATCACTCTAAGGACACAGTCTTGCTAACCAAATCTCTTTAACAAGTGATCTTATAATGGAAAATAAAAATCTTGAGATGAGAAATAAAAATCAAAGTAACTGCTAAATTAATGGAATTATAACGGGAGAGTTCAGCTGCCTGCAAAATAGGAGGCAAACAAAATTCATAATAAGGACAAAAATGTTGAGGTTGTAGAAAAAACCTCCCCTTATCTAGTTGGTTTCAAGAACGGAAGCATTAGTGAAATAGAGGGAATGGATTATTTAGCAGCATGTCAGTCCATATGCCAACATTCCAACTGAACAATCTGGCACCAAAGCAAACATACACCTTGCCCAGCAAAAATATATAACACTGTATAGCAAATCACAGGAATATACTAGATATATTTTAACCAATCATTTAACACAAGTCATTAAGCCACAATGTAAAATTACTAAGCAAGCAATAAATGAAAACTAGCCATGTTGAAACTTTCCCTTACCTATCGGATTGTTATTGTTGGTATTAGAAAGGGCCAGTTGGCCTAAGACAGAGTCAGAGTGCCTTGGAAATGTTTAATTTGCTTTCCATTGAGATTCCTGAGAGCTTACTAATGCTGCCTTTTCTATAATTTTCCTGCTTGAGGATAACTTTTCATTCAGGCTCCAACTTACTTTGGTGTTACTGTCTCCCTCTGAGCTTTCCACATCTAGGTACAATCAATGAAAATAATATCAATCCTTTTGGATTTTCCAACTACTGTAGAACAGTCCTATTGAAACAACTGTTGACGAAGTCAACACAGATACAGTAGGATCCCCGTATCCGCAGGAGATTGGTTCCACCACCCCTTGGGGATACTGAAATCCACGGATAGTACCGAACACCCTGTCCTGCCCTGTCCTGCCGCGCTGGGCCCAGTCGCAGTGGCAGTGGTGGGCGGGAAAACAGTGGGAAGCATGGGATCCTGCACTTCCCGCTGTTTTCCTGCTGGCTGCCACTGTTATTGGGCTTAGGGCCTGCAGCTGGAGATGGAAAAACAGCGAGGAGCACGATCCTGCAATCCCCGCTGTTTTCTCACCTCCAGCTGCTGGCCCCGGGCCTGAACATGGTGGCGGCTGGTGGAAAAACAGTGGGGAGCATGGAATCGCACTCCTTGCCACCTCCTGCCACTCACCCTGGGCAGATCCTAGCCAACCGCGGATAACTGAATCTGCAGATTGTGAATCCACAGATACAGGGGTCCTACTGTAATTCAGTGGGTCTATTTTAGTTAAGACTAACAACAGGATCCAGCCCTCTTTCTTGAAACAGTCATTGTCAGAGCTCTACATTTGAATGCATGGCCATGATTTCTGAGAAGGAGTGGGGACAGAATTACACTCTGCTTCGACCCCAATGGTGCTTGTTTATGTTGTTGTTATTGTTGTTGTTGTTGTTGCTGTGTTGTTTCCACCCTATGGTAACCCTAAAGCAAACCTATCATGTAGCATTTTTAAAACAGCATACACCAAAATCAGACAGGAAATACTTACAGAGTTAATTGTTCAGATATTTAGTAGATCTTTTGTACCCCAGAGTGTATGTTGACTGTACAATCCTATGAGTTCAATTAGGATTACTCCTGTGCCAGCACGTACAGGTCTGCAGTCTAGACTTCTCTCTTGTATATGTTGTACAGAATGGATATTAGGAAAGCTTAAACGTCAATTAAATAATATCTCTATTTTCTGAAGGTGACAGACAGGCAGAGAGTTCTCAACCTCCACATCCTATTCATTGTGGGCCACAATGTTTAAACATGTGCATTTTAAAACATCCTATGGTGCCATTTCCTTATATAATTCGTTGAGAATGCAACAATTCTATCTTGCTCCTTTTTCGTATTTTCCTTGAACAGAATGTAAGACATTTTTGTTGTGTAGGAAGGCTGTGTCTTGGCATATTGTTATGCCATGCATATCCTTTATTTCCTTTTGTTGTTCATTCTCTCCCCATCCCTGTTTTATATGACATTTCTGAGATGGTACCCATAGCAACACCCCCTAGTAGGGATGAGACTCTGAAGCCGTTTTAGTCATCCCCATAGCTGAGCATTGACAATGCCAGTCATTAATCTAGCAGCATCTGCCTACTCAGATCTGTACAGTTCCTTGTCTGGTCTTCCCCCCTCCAGCAGTAACCACCTAGTGCACGAAGATCCAGAGACTTGCGGTTAATGATTTGTCACTTATTCAGAACAGCTACAGTTGGCAGCTGTGTTATCCATCCTCTATGGCACTGCCACATTGCATTACAGTACAACAATTTCTTGGAACTGGACGTGGAACAAGAAATTTCCAATTAATCCAGATTTTTTTTTAAGTGATTTGGGATTTGCATGAAAGAATAGCAAAATAATAAGTTAAAATACTTTAGATACTAAATTTGCTCTGCAAGGATACAGGAAAATTCATGTCAATGTGTTTTTATGCCCAAATTTCAACCACTCCTCAAGTTTGAAAGCCTAAAGCTGTCAGTTTGTCACTTGCTAATCTAACTGTCCAGATTATAAGAGCTGGTGATTGTTGTTTTTTCTGATGCATTCCTTTGGCAGAAGAATGCAGTATTAGTAATAATATATACACCATGACAACCAGCTATCAGACTAATGGGAACTTTGGTACTGTTGTGAGCTAGTGAAACAACAGAAAGTTTTGGATGCACGTATATTTCCATTGATTCAATCTGTTGGTTCATAATGCCATGAAATTATTACACCACTTCATTATACCAATCATTACTGGTTCTTAGCTCCTTCAGTAATCTCAAATACTTCCATACATCTCAAATGTTCAAATTACAATACGTCTCAAATTCTTTCATAAGAAATAACCTCTTCTTCAAGTTTTGATAGGAAGGACACTATAAAAGTGGGGCATTATTTTATAATGGTACATCACAGTTATATCATTTTAAAAAATGATATAATTTAACAATGAAGGACATGAAAAGGCAAAATTCTATGCAGTGGGTAGTCAGTTGTAGCAGACCATATCTTTTTGCTTGCCTAGAGAATATAGATCATTCTAATTACACTTTCTTTTCTTGATTATCCCAAACACTAGCTCTCACATAGCCCAGGAATGGGAATCATGCGGTCCTCTAGATGGTACTGGAATGCGCTGGTGGCGAATGTCAGGGTAATGTGACGTATGCACCTCAGAGCATGTGCAGAGTGCAGATAAGAAAGTGGTACCCAATTGCTACCAGCTGCTCCAGACAGGGGAAAAATAGCCACACAGACTCAAGTGTTAAGGCTTAGTGCTGTTTACTAAACAGAGCACCAGATAAGTGTAAGGCTTCTAACAGCAAGCCTAGAAGCAGAAAACGTTCAGGCACAAAATAGCAACACAGAAGACAGACATACAGCATGGCCAGAGGCAGCACCAAAAATAACCTACAGCAGCATGGCCAAAGGCAGAATAATCTAAGGCAAGTTACATTAGCACACCTAAGCCTTTTTAAGGGCTTAACCACACCCAGGTACATATGAGGTGATCCAGTGCACCGAGGTACATATGGGGAGATCCAATGAGCATACAATCTCCTCATGTTGGAAGCTCTCTGATGCGGCAAGACCTTGCAAGGCAGGCTAGCCATAACAATCCCTTGCACCTGTGCTCCCAAGGCTGTGCTCACATTACCTTACCTCTTCATCCACTAGAAAAACTTTTCTTGGTCACACTGCACTCACTCTCTGAATGCCCTGACAAGTTGCAGCTCATTAACATCTAGATGGCTGTATGATTCTCACCCCTGATGTAGATAAACTTTTAAAATATTTTCATCCCTCCTGAAACTAGTGTTCTCCTTTTACAATTTATACGTAGTAGGCATTTACGCAATTAGAACAATTATTTTGGCCCTTTACATTGGCACATGGAGTCAAATGCACAGTTCCATGCCCTCTCCTGGCAGCTGAGAGAGGACTCTGATGATCATGATGATGGTGGTGGTGGTGGTGGTGATGATGATGATAACATGGAGGAGAGAAGGTTGAGGCAATTCTGGGAGCCTCTAGATGGGGAAAAAAGTTCTCTGGAAGTATTGAGAGTTTCCAGTTCTTTTTTGTTGTTGTTGTTGTTTGGTTTGGTTTTGATTATACCTCCATATTCATGAGTTGCATCTAGTTCTCTTTCTTGAAATATTTTGGGTTTCCCTTTACTTCCCCTCACTTCTCCTTTTCTCTCAAAAATCATTGTTATGAAAATATTTATCATGCTACCATATTCAACCAGAAATGGACACAAGGCTCAATCCAACTTCTTCAAAGTATCATGAGTTTCTAGTTCTTTTTGTTTCAATTGTACCTGCTTATTCAAGAGCTTGAGTTCAATCCCCTCTCTTGAAATACTCTGGACTTCCCTCACTTCTCCTTCTTTTGTGTCCTTCTACCTCCCTCTCCCATGAATCATGTGTTGCATCCAGTTTCATGCAACATTTCGGAAACTGATTTTTACCAATTTCCATTATTCAAGAGTTATAGTCAAAGTGCTAAATTTCTTTAACAATATTACACTACTGAAGCATCAAGATCATTTTGTTTTGGTACAAACACTGTCCTTTCCCTTCCTTGATCTCTGTTGGATTTGTTTCCTAGAAACATTGTTGTGTTTATTTGGCTGCCATTTTTACTGGGTTCAGGATAATGGAAATGCACAACAAGTAACCAGTGCATTTAATTTCAGAAAGCACTAAGTTAATTTAATCCTGGGGAGTGGGAATGAAAAGTCCTTGGCAATGCTGGGAGCTCCCAGGAGATATTTTGGGATGAAGAAAACATCATGTGGAACTCCAAAATAAAATCAGTTTGTATTGCAAAAAAATAAAAAAATAAAATTGGAAGTTCCAGAGACTTTTCTGTCCTTTGGAGATGTTTTCCAATGATGAAGAAGCAGCTGGTCTCATCTCAGAAAGGGAAAGAAATAAGAATGTACTCACAAATGGAGTGCACCTTCCATTTCCTTCCCCTGGAAGCACAGAGCAGCTGCATGTTCATCATCTGAATTGATTCTGCCCTTGCTCCCCTCCTCACCAGTAAGCAGTGCACTAGGCCCACTTCCCAGGGTTTCCTAATGGTTCTGGGGTAAGGTTCTAAGTGGATCAGGAAGCAAAAAAAAAAAAATAGCTGCCTGATCTCACTCCAAAAAGAGTCATATGTGCATATGAGACACACTTATGCGCACACAAGCCACTAACAAGAAGCTGCCAAATAGCTGAGACACTCTGATGACTGGAAAAGTCTGAGGGAGATATTTGTAAGCATTGTCCTTGAAACAGAAAAATAGAAATAGACAGGTTTATGTATCTTGCAAATATTTAACCAGCTGAAACATGGTATATGTGAACATATATACAATTAGTATATATATGTATACACACACACATATATACATACATATGTAGCAAGTCAGTCCTTTATTTGAAAAATCATATTATTATCTGATTGCTAAGACCAGTCTCAGAATAAACATTTCTAAGAGCTTTTCCACACTACACTGTTATAGTGCTATTATTCCACTTTCGACATCCTGTAGAATTCTGGGGTTTGTGGTTTGCTGAGGCGAAAGAGCTCTCTGACTTAAATTCTCAATGCCCCTCCCTAAACTGTAGATACTGGTTGAATGCTTGTAGTTTTTTTGGTAGAAGTAACATTTGTGGTCACTTTTGTGGGAGGATAGGAATCTTTAAAAAAAGTGTACACGGCCAAGACACAAGGCTCCTGGATCATTCAGCCAACTAGGCTAAAAAAGGGGTGTGGGTGGGGAGGGCTAAACAGTGTGCATCCTTGGATCTTATTTATCTATCTATTTATGTGTCTGCCAAGGGTGACACCACCAATATTGTTCCATTGGGTACAGAACTGGTCAATACTGACCAATTTTATATGGCAATTTTAAAGGTACTGACTCTTTTATAAAGCAAAAAAGGAGTTTTCCTTTAATATATAACTTGATCCAATATTTGATCATAAATTAGGTCCAAATTCACAGCAAATTAGAAGATTACATCCACATTAATCCAAATTAAGTCATCATGATTAATGAAATTTCAAATACCAATAGAATTAACTATAATTAGTGACTTTTGTAAAGCGTTGCTGAATTAAATATCTTGGGCAATAGCTTCTTCCCCCCAGCATTGGCAGTAAATTCAGTACATATTTAATTATATGGAAAAAGTAATAATGATGCTATATGCACTTTATTCTGCTACCCAAGTATGCTAATGAACCTTAAAGGAGTGTTTGGAAGTCAAGCAATTGGCTCAAGAATACTTGAAATGACTGCATGTTGAATCTATCCCTAAGGTATCATGGAATGCATGTTTAATGCCTAAAGCTATGGGTCACAGAGAAGTATAGCCACTCAATCTGCTGCTTCATGTATGCTGACATACAGTTTCCCCCACCCCACATCCCCCATAATCCAGGATGCTAAATCATGCTATAATGAAGTACTGAATTACTGAGGCTTTTCCAATTTCCACAGAAATGGACTTTAATTCAAAACTATGCCCAGTTAATTAAACTTTCCTCATGATCTAATTTGCTCTAATTATTTCTATAAATTGAAATGTAACTGGGGTTGTATAAAATTACCCTAAATTGGAGCCAGTCTCCAGTTAGAGGGGAGTGGTTTTTTTTAAGGGAGGAGGTAGAGAGAGAGGGAGAAAGAGAGAGAAGCTAAAATAAGTAAAATTCCACTGTGTGGATGCCATTTATAGCTAACCACATAATACCCACTAATAGTCTGAATAAAACTAAAGGCAACATTCTTAAGTTCTGTAACCTGAATGTGAAATTGCCCACTCACAATCACTTTCTTTCTTTCTTTCTTTCTTTCTTTCTTTCTTTCTTTCTTTCTTTCTTTGAACTGCTAAGCTCTCCATACTTCTGTGGCTACATACAGTGAGCAATTAAATTAAAAGCAAAATACAAAACTTTACCCTAAGATTTGGGGAAAAAAATCCAATTACGCATCCAATTAAAAAATAACAGCCCCAGAAGTGAAAGACCAATTTCTGAAAGAGCATCGAGTGTTACCAATTTTATCAGAAAAGAGAATTCAAGAATTTGGGGGCAGCCACAGAGATAGATTCAAGCCCTATAAATGTTGACTAAAGGTGCAATCCTACAGGCATTCCAAGGACTATAGGTGAGATCCATTTTTCCCTCCAAGGTTGGAGGGGGGGCTGTTCTCAAAGGACTTATGACCTCGGATCCCAGTCCTGGCCTTTCTAGAAAGTTCCACATCACTTACTCCTCAGTAGTGGAGCTCTGATATCTAGAGAGGTATATAGGGGATGATAGATCAGGAGAAGGTTTGGGTCCACATGAGCCAAGGACTTTTCCATCTCTAGGTATGCTCCCATATGTCCACATATATAGCAATCTGCAGCTGTAGTAAATAATATCTCTCCCATTGCTTGCAAAGGAAAGTAAATAATTTAACGGTGCTGGGTGAATGTTATTCCTTTCTCACTTGTATCCTGCTGGCCTTGTATCAGCAAGGCTTTAGATTATCTCTGAGGTCCTGATTTTAGAACTCTCCAAGGCACAAGGCACAATCTTTCTTCCCTTATGGCACAATCACATCTAAAACAAACAACACTTCATGTAACACCATCATGCTGAAACCCGCACTGCACCCTGCGACCACCAGCCTCTCTTTAGACAGTGCATAGCATGTGTGCTGAAACAGTATGAAGTGTGATTTTCATTTTCTCTGTTGACATTTCTGCACTACAGTGTTATAGTGCTATTATTCCACTTTCAACATCCTATGGAATCCCAGGGTTTGCAGCATAGGGAGGGGCATTTAGAATTCTCAGCCAGAGAGCTCTTTGGTCTCAGGCCCTTTCCACACGAGGTGCGTGAAGCAGTTCATACTGTTCCTTACCGTGTCTTATCAGATCCAGATAATATGGGCTTTCCCTCATTTGCTTCTACACAGCTCCTCTGTATATTTCCTTTTGATTCAGAGGAGTGCAAGTTCATGCACCTGCACTACTTTGGCAGTGACCACTCCTACTACTCCTCTCACCCCGCCCCAGCGGCTGTAATTGGCTTTTTTTCTCTTTTGGGTTGGTACATTTGTATATACCTATGTACCTATGTAGGTACATATTTGCCACTGTATAAAAGGCACTCCCCCACCCAAATGCCTTCTGAAAATGGGGTGCGAATATGGTAACTCCCCCCACCCAGGCAGATCACCTGGCAGAGCAAAGTTGGGAGAACAATCTCTCTCGCCCGCTCATCTCTGCCCTGCTGCCAACACAGTCCTGCCCCAGAGAGGCATGGGGGGAAGGAGCTTCTTACACACACACACACACACACACACACACACACACATACGCTCCCTCCCTCCCCTTCCAACCTCAGCAGGGAAGTTTCCTCATGAGGAGAAGAGGAATGAGGGGAAGGAGCTTCTTACACACACACACAAAGCCTCTTCTTTATGCATGGGCAGGGAGGTTGCCCCCACCCAAACAGATAGGACAGCAACTGAGAACAGAGTACTAAAATATTTTTTCCTAAATAATATAGTCCGAAAATAGATGTGCTCTTATAAGGCAGTGTGTCTAATGCTGGCAAGTACGGTAAAACATTTGCAAAATAGAAAACAGCTCTCTCCTTTTAACATGCCTGTGCTGTGTTTTGTCCGGTTACTCCATTTTCTGAAGCTTGCTGAACAAAACAAAAAATGGTGCCTGCCTGTCCTTTGGTGGGCGGGGACAGCTGGAGAAGGTGAGTACGGCCACAGCCCACCCTCTGCTGCCCACCAATTCGCATCAGTGTGAATGTGCATATCTGCACCACTGCGAAAGTCCGAATCTGCTTGATCTTAAAAATTGCTTTGGTTTTTTTCCGGTTTTCAAATAGCGCGCTTTCCCACCACATGGGGGCGCATTAACTTGGGATTACGTGTGGAATGATGGTAAGTAAAGCAAACCTAGGCCCTTTTTGCACGTGGGGGGCCCAAAACGGGGCGGCGCACGCAGGGGCGGAGCTTACCTGCTTGCGTTTTGCTCCATGCCTGCTCCGTCCCTGCGGGGAGCACGGTTCCGCCACCGAATTTCAGCGGCATTTGGCGGCGCCCAAAATGGCGGCTGGCGGCTTCCGGCGGCGCTCCGCCAATCAGGGCAGCGCGCCAGCCGGAAGCCCGCCCCTGGGCAGATCTGCAGAGACGCGCTACCACGTCTCTGCAGATTCTCACCGGGAGCTGCCACGGATTAGTGCGGGCGAGTTTCATAAAAACCACCTGGGAAGGTGGTTTTTAAAAAACTCACAGCGCCACCCCTGCGGCTGCGCTAGAGCGGTTGGAGGTGTGGCGCCTCACCTTTTCCAACCACGCTAGCTCACCCCGCCGTATGAACGACCTCCGTCTCCAGTCGTCGCACCACAGGGGTTTACCCCCGTGTGAAAATGGCCCTAGTTCGCTCTCAAGTGCAGAACAGCTTCATGCCAAAACACATTGACCCACGTTAATAACCCCGTGCGGAAAGGGCCTTAGTAAACGAGAAACCTCAGAATTCCACAGGATGTAGAAAGTGGAAATAATAGCACTATAACAGTGTAGGGTGGAAAGGCCCTGTTTTAGGTCTTGATAAGGATGCCAGATGCTTTTATTCTGTGATATACTATTCAAATATTTAAACTATTTCCCTTCCTTTGCAAGTAACAGGAGAAGAATTGCTTAAATGTAGTTAAATATACCCCCTCAGCTAAAGCATCCCCCAGAAGTAGTGATCTAACCTTTATTTAAAAACTTTTAGGGAAGGGGAATCCACTATTTTCCAAGGTCACCTCATCCTACCTACCAGTAGGGACAGCTAAACTGGAACTTGCAATCATCTGCATAAAGTATTATCTCTCTGTCATCCACAGAATCACTCTGGAGAGGTTGCTCCATAACGGGGATGCCACCTAGAATTGCTAGAGTGAAAACTGGAGAGGGCTCCTGTATCTTTAATAGCTGGGTAGAAAGGAAATTTCTGCAAGGTATTGCTTGTTACCCTGTTGTAGGACAAGCAACACATGCTGAAATCCTCTCATCTACACAAGCATTAAAGATACTGGAACCCTCTCCAGTTTTGATTCTGGCAACTATAGCTGTCAGTTGGTGTACCACAGTTGCACCAAAAATGCACTCAATTTTCCTCAATTTTCACACAGTCCGTTTTATTCCACGGAAAAACTCAGACTAAGCTCTCTCAAGAAGATCTTAGGGTTCAAATAAATATATATGAGAGAAGGTACTCTTTGGGTTCATCTGTTCCCAAATCATTTAGGTTTAAAAGTGTCTTAGAAATGATCAGTCTGTCATATTAGCAGCCCCATTTTGGACATCTTGCAGCCCTGTATACAATGCAATAATTGTGGCCAGTCTGCCACATCCAGGGAAAGTCACAGCTGATATGGAGCTTGGAAAGTTACACCTGGAATGAAAGAATATAATGACATGCTGAAGTCATCCATAACTGAGCTGTGGTGGGATGATGTTCGTATTCCCACTGGTCCATCAGCTGAAGTGGACAAATGCTGTTTTCAGCAATATAGGCCACTGTGGTAACTGGGAAGAGGAGTGTTTGACCCCCTCTATGCCATATGTTTGCATTTTCAGGCCTTAAAGGGAATAGAAATTATCATCCTTTGGTTTCTTCCCTTCAGCCTTGATATAAAGAATCTGGCAATGTAACATTTCTCTACTTTGTAGCATTTAGCTTCAATAATACATTACTTTCAATAATGTATTATCTAACTCTGCTACAAGGAAGTTTTTGGGCACCATCTTAGGGTCTGAACAGAAGAGAGATAGCAGTTTAACCCTTTGTAATTTTATTAATGCAAAGTAGATTATTAAGCAACCAGATGACACAAACAAGTCCATAAGAATTTCTCTCAAAAATATTACATAAAAATCTAATATATAAAAATCAAAGTTTGTCTGTGTCAGGCAAAGACCTCATATGGTTGGCTGCCTAAGAAGATTCTATGGAATCCTGGGGTTTGCAGAAACCTTTAGAATTCTCAGCCAGAGAGCTCTTAGGCCTCAGTCAACTCTGTCTGTCTTGAATAGGCTGGTTGCTATGGAGATGAGGCCTAGCAGCAAGAAGGAGGACAGCATATTCCCTCAGGAACTCAACCTTTCTATGTTAATAACTCTGAACACGGATTAGACTGGGGAATATGGGGAAAAGTTACAGCTACTGGACAAGACAGTTTGGGGAATTAGAGAGACAGGATCTCAACTCTTTCTAACAAGTATTACCTACGAGAAAATAAAATCCAGGCAATGCTGGGTATGTACGCTAGTTAAAAATATTTGTTTTAGAGGGTAATTTCTGTTCTACAAGAAATTTATGCTCGTATGCTTGCTCAGCACTGCTTTGTGAAATATACTGAAGATACACTATATGGAGAAGTGAAAAAAAGGGGATATCACATGAATCTAAGAAATTCTCTAGTTCATTCTGATGCCAAGGAAAAGTTAAAACATAAACTTTCTGACCTTATTCTTCCAATGATTTCAGCATTGGCCTGAAGGTACTCTATCTTTAGGGATGAAAAGTGTGTTATTGCTTTTTATTTTGTTACCACTATCCTGTTGAGTAGAGACTGCCACATGGGTTAATTAAAGTGTGTGTGTGTCTTGTGACAGAGGTATGCAGACTGAGGGACTGACAGAGCGTACCAGTGTGAGTTGAGAGTGACAGACATGTCATTGTATTCAATGTAAATCCATACACTTTCTTTGCTCATGCAATCAAGCTGAATATTATTTTCACTGAACTAGAAAAATGGTAGCATAAATATATTTTTTACATGCTATGGGTTTTTGTTTATCCTTCCCTGCTCTAAAAGTTACAAACAGAAACAAACAACGGTCTCCATCTGTAACTCTGAAAGGTGATTGTCCTTGTTCCAGCCACTCAATGAAAGCTTTCTTTAATCATGAAATGCTGTGTATGCCTGATGATGATTTGAGAAATCTGTGCAGCAAAACTTCAGGTTCAATACAACACCCTTTTTCACTTTAGAAGAGCAATTGTTTTGCTCACACACAGATAAAAAGGCTGCTTTTTTTTTTATCTTCTCATCTTTCAGTTGGTGGCCCCCTCTACCTGTTCCATGTTATTGATCATTCCTGCACATGTCAATATAGTATAAACTTAGCTGGGTATATATGGACTAGAATCCTGTTAGTAAGTTACAATATCTTATGTAAGTTGGGATTCTGTCCCAACTATGGAACAGGGACAAAAAAATGAACTGTGATGTCATAAGGCAAACATAGCAGACTGTAACTTACTAACAGGATTCTAGCCTGTATATACTTGGATAGAATATGTAGTTTGGGATTCTGTTTCAACCATGCAACAAGCAAAAGCCTTCCCAGCAGCACTCCCTGTAAGCTGTGCCCTCAGCATGGCCATTTCCAGACTATTAGAGAATGAGGGACTATCATCTTTAGCTAGAAATTTTGTAATGATATCAGCTAGAGGGATGTCCCAGAGCTTACAAAAAATTGGGTTGAGTGGTAGCATTGGAGTTGTAGCCATGAAGTTGCAACTACATGAGACACATGATATCTCTCGATGCAAGATCTCAGCCTTGATTGAAAATATTTTATTTATTTTTATAAGAACTGATTTTAATTTATACACAATTTTATATTATATTGCCCAGAATCCTATTGGTGATATAGCATAGATGTAAGTTGTGATATCCATGCAGAGTGATTTTTTAAAAAAAAAAAAAATTGGTGAATGAAGAGTATCCATCTGATGTTGGTGGAAGCAGAGTTCTGCATGCAGAACAATTACAGATGCACAATAATGCACCTAGAGTAGTGTGTTAATGCACATTGAGTATTCCAGACTCTGCATTGCCTATTGCTCATTGTCCAGTGAGGTAACAGCTATGTACACTCAGCATTTCTTCTACATTGCACTATGGTGGTATTCTGTGCTGTGCTGAGATGGCATAGGATTTCAGCCATTATGTATTTATATATTGTTAACCAGAAAGAGATTACACAATAGCAAGCAACATTTAAGCGTTAGAAATAAACATAGACAAAACAAATGTAAGCTGAAATGGGACTTCTTTTCCTACACTAAGTGAACATTTCACATTTTCAGACTTTCATAGTTCAAAGGTGTTCTTGTGTTCATACTGTATGCACACATGTTTAAATGCTTGTGAGAATGTCCATAATTCTGTTCTTCTTGATCTGTATCCAGATATAAGAATCCTCTTAAATTCAGGATACAAATCAAACTTACAGCATTGGCTGGGTAGAATACAATAAACACCAATACATCTATGTGAATTGATGAGCACATGTTTACTTTATATAATACTGGGACATGTGTGGAAAACAACATCAGAGTGTGGCCACAAGGGCAAAAGTTATTAGTGAGGAAGACCATATAAGCTAGAAGAGGCTTCAGCAGTTCGCTTTTGCCTGAGCCTACTGGGAAGAGCAAAATTCCACATGCTCCTTTCCTCTCCTCCCTCCTGAGTTGAGTATTAACTACTTCTTGCACTTTGAACTCAGTTTGCAACAACTGAAGTAAACCGAGGAGAAAAGGGGAAAGTGGGAAGAAAAGGAGAAAAACAGGTACATTTTAAAAGCAGCTAAAAAGTAAAACAACAGAAGTTTACTTGAGACTGTCCCAGCCAAATTGGGAGTTGTTGTTTTTAAGTGTTTGTACTGCTTTTTATCATTTGCTTTTGAATGGAAATGGTTTTAATTCTATAGAAAGTTTAATGCTATTTTAAACATAATTTGTTTGTATATTTTTATCCACATGTGTTTTTACTTGTGTTTCTTTTTATCTTTTAAGCTACCTTGAGTTCTACCTGTTAGGAAAACATACAGCATAAACAATGCAATATAATACAATACAATTTGTATGCCTTTCTCCCAATGTGGGACTCAAAGCAGCTTACAATAATTTAAAACAAAGTTCAGCTTTGTACAATGCTGTAAGATGCAATACAATCTATTTGCAGTGTAGTGGTGTTGAATGTTACATGTGAAAAATTTTACCTGCATGCCTATGAATACATGGAGACCTCTGTTGCATGTAACATATGAATACCCCTGTATTTAGGTTTTTATTTGGTTCTTCAGTTCAGCTGTTTTATTTCTCTTTTGCCTTCATTTGCTTGAAGCAGAGACAGGTGAGGATGGAAATGAAGGTGGAATGAATGGGTGAAGGGGAGAGGAGAAAGTAAGATGTGTGTAACAGAAGTCAGGATCTAGTCTCATTTTAGTGTCAAGGAGTCTAGACAGGCTTCAGGCTCTCTAGACCAGATAATGAACATTAAATTAGATAAACAAAATTGTTGCAACAAGTTTATATCTAAGGGCTTGTGTTGTTCTGATCAAAGGTCATCCATTCCAGACCTCTGAAGTCTGTGCTGTGGGATGCCAACAATTATTACCAATGTTTTACTTTTCATGAAAGGCCAGCTAAATAGCATAACCAAAGAACATTTTGATCTGTTATTTCAAATGTATGGCTAGCTGTTGTCATGGTTGAATTCTAGCTATCATTGGGGTTACTTTGCCATTTGTAAATAGCACCATTTTGAACGGCACTATAGACACAATGGCACACTATGACAAAGTTTAACTCTCATGCAAGCAGATGATGATGATGATGATGATGAAGAAGAAGAATCCCTTCTTCGTTAATAGTGGTACCTGCAGGGCAGAGAGTAGCTTTAACCTCTACAAATCCTTGTTGTTGCTGCTGTTGTGAACTTTCAACTCATTTCTGACTTACGGTGACCCTAAAGCAAGCCTATCATAGGGTTTTCTTGGTAAGATTTGTTCAGAGAGATTTACTTTTGCCTTCCTCTGATGCTGAGAGAATGTGACTTGCCAAAGGTCACCCAGTGGGTTTCCATGGCTGAGTGGAGATTGAAATTATGGTCTCCAGAGTCACAGGCCAGACTGCTATATCATGTTGGCTCTCATCTACAAATCCTTGTTGTTGTTGTTGTCGTTGTTGTTGTTGTTGTTGTTGTTGTTAGCTGCTGTCAACTTATGATAATCCCATGAATAAGCCCTTCCAAGTCATCCTATCATCAATAGGTCTTGCAGACTCAGGGCCCTGACTTCTTTGTTTGAGTGTATCCATTTGCAGTGTGGTCTTTCTCTTTTCCTACTGCCTTCTACCTTACTCGGGCCATTTTTGCACTGGACTATTATAGCGCTATTATTCTACTTTCAACATCCTCTGGAATCCTGGTGTTTGCAGTTTTGGGAGGGGCCTCAGGCCTCAGGCTCCTCTCAAAACTGCAAACCCCAGGATTCCGGAGGATGTTGAAAGTGGACTAATAGTGCCTTAACAGTCCAGTGCAAAAATGGCCCCTGTATTATTGTCATTTTGAGTGAGTTTTCTTATGATATGTCCAAAGTACAACTGTCTCAGTTTAATCATCTTGGCTTCTAGGGAGAATTCAAACTTGATTTGCTCTAGAACCCATTCATTTGTCTTTTTAGCAGTCCATGGTATCCATGGAATATCAACACCCCTGCTCAGGTTTTGCTGACTCCGGGCCCTGGTTTCCTACCCAAAGCATGGCAGTTTCAGTTTAAATGTCTCACAAGATGCCAACCATACCTGCTATTAATCTACAGCAACACACTGTAAGCTTTGTCACCACACTCAACATTTATATTATATTTGGAATGCCTCACAGTCATTTTTTTCAGTCACCCTTAAGGCAAGTATTGTTAACCTGGCACTGAAGATCTGAAGAAGGAAAAGGAAGATTCTGAGAAACAGTGCCCTGCCTATGACCACTTTAGTGTATCTGTGATTGCAGTGCCAATAATCTTCTGACTGTTAATTAATACCAGGTCTTTTACCTCCTTTGCATCCCCAAATACATGTAAATACAGACTGAAAGAACTGTATATTATTTCAAACTATCATTTCAGGCCTCATGCTACTTTCAGTCTCAATTTGCCTGCTAATGGAATCCAAGTTTCCAAACAAACAGAGCTAGCACATGGTTTGAGGTGATATGAACTGGCCACAGTGCTTCAGCTGAGCAGTTTTGGGTCTAGTCAGTGCCTGGATGGGGAAGAGAGTGTTTATAACCCAATACCATAATGGAAATGGAAATGCTGGAATTCAAACAGGACAATGCAATGTGAGGTATGGTGTGATAAGGCCCTTAGTCTCAAAGGTGCTGCAAGACCCTTTTTTATATTCTAAGAGGTTCATCTGTCTGTCTATCTGTCTGTCTGTTGCACTATACAAATCTATTTACTTGATCATATTCAGCATGGTCTAGCAGGACCAAAACAAAGACTGTAATAGGGTTTTTGATTTGATCCAACAAGTACATTAGGTATATCCCAAACAAATGTTCAGGTCTCTATGGATTTTTTTAATAATTTTAGAATGCACATTGATGAACCAATTTAATTTGAAATCTAAACTTATTTTGCATGAGGATTAGATGAAACTTTGCCTTTTAAATAAATTCTGAAGGCCTTTCCAGTTCATGTTGCATGGAACTTGTTGTGAAACAAAGCTTAAGATTGTGGGTATTACCAAGGAGATTTTTGTTGATTCAGCCTATAATTAAAATTATCAATCTCAAACTGCATAAAGCTGAACAAATTTCCTAACAGTTTTATTGCATATGCTTAAACCTTCATTATTAGCGGACAACAGGGATTGGATTCTGTGTGTGTGTGTGTGTGTGTGTGTGTGTTTTCTAGCCTTTTTTTTTTAACAAGACATACCTTCCTAATTTATTTCAGGGCTGAGATGGATGACTTGACTGTAGGGGAAAAATCAGTCCAAGGAACAGATGAACTCATGAAAGAAAAATAGAATGGGAGGACATGACCTTCACACTTGATGGTCTGCACATCTATTTTCTACATAGGACAAAAAGGTAAAGTAAGGTTTGGCTGTTCAGAATGAGCCAATCCTCTAACTTACTGCTAGGTAGACATGCCCTTGCACACACACAATATTTGGTCAGTTCTTGTTTAACTTTCTAAAGTCTATTTTAAAACACAACAACTTAGATATGGTAAAAGGTCAGAAAAAATGTCCCCATCACAAATAAATGAGTATTGTGTCACCAGCAGTAACAGTTGCAGTTACAGAGCAACTACAGATAATTACAATCATTCAATTCAAAGTCCCAAGTCTCTTCATGCAGAACACCAGTCATTTATCATTATTGACTTTAGCTGAAACAAATTTACCCAAATCAATAAGGGTTTCAAATATCCATTAGAGAAGGCAGTGATTGGTTACAAATGATAAGCACTTCATATATACCTATATTAATAAGGGGAAAGCTGTCCTGGATGTTTTGGATTAATGAAGAAGAGTTGGTCCTTGGTACTGACAGTTAAATAAAATAGAGTTGACCTTAATTCTCCTTTAATTAACATTAAGAAAAACTAGTTGTTTTCAGTGAGTCCTATTAACTACTGAAACATGGGTAATTAAAAAACCTATTGTAGTATATAAGTGAAAACTTAATACTTTACCCTGAGCTCATACTGATTGACCCCATTCCAATATGGGTAAAAGTGTACTGAGTATACTTTTCAGTCCAGGGCTAAAACATTCAATATAGGAGTCAAGGTTCCTGCAGGTTGCTTATATGAGGAAGGGAAGCAGTGAATTTTCAGGCCACCTCAAAATACCAAACCCAGATAATCTGGGACAACAACTCACAGAATTTCCCCAGCCAACATGGCCAACTCTGGGAGATATAGTCCATAAAAAACGTAAGCTTCACAAGCTATGGACAAGCTGGCCAAAATTAAAAATGCTTTCTTCTGGAACCTGGATTACAAAGGGCTGGATTGGGATGCTTCTACATAAATAAATCCTGTGAAGTTCACTGACATGTAATTCCACAAAATAAATCAGCACAAGTAGATTTACTGCTACACAGGGACTATGATGTAGACAAGCAGATCCACATGAGCTGAAAGCTGTTTCCTTTTTTGATTCTCTCTCAGCCTCAGTACTCTATAGGCATGCAATGGAGACCTATACACTCTGGTTTCTTTATGTTCTAAGGCCCTTTTTGCATGGTGTTTTGGAAGCGAGAGGGCCCCTTGAGCGTCGCATAAATGTGAGAAGCGTCCTGCATGATGCACTCACATTTACGCAACGCTCAAGAGCCTGATGCGAAGCGGGCACGGATTTTTTCATTTTCGGTTTCAAGCTTAAAATGCTCCGCGCTCACGCATCGCTCAGGGGCCTGGGGTGTGCTAAGCCTCCTGAGCCACGCTGGTCACGCTTCCTGCCCCAGCGCAGCCTACAACTCCCAGGCTGCACTGCGGAAGGAAGGTGCGGGGCGCAGGCAGGGCAGGGCACTCGCACGAGCAGGAAGGAGCTGCGGAACTGAAGCAGGAGGCTTGCGAGAGCATTCCTTCCAAGCCTTCTTACGCAAAAACCCCAACCCAGCAGCGTTAAAAGGTAAGTTGCAGAAAGGGCCTAAGTAACCTCTAGACTATGGACATTTCCACACTAAACTGTTATAGCGCTATTATTCCATTTGCAACATTCTATGGAATCCTGGGGTTTGTAGTTTAGGGAGGGGCCAGCTGGTGCGGAAATGGTCTATGACCCTGGAAACAAGGGTTCAATTCCCTGCTTGGCCATGGAAACCCCCTTGGGTGCATCACACACTCTCAGCCCCAGAAAACCCCATGATAGGTTTGCCTTAGGGTCACTATATGTCAGAAAACAACTTGAAGGCAGAACAACAACAAGTAACCTCTCCTGGCCCACTCCCTCCAAACCTGACAGAAATGTTGTTCACCTATGCTTCAGTCAGCAGCAGAATGGATCTCCTTCTCCCCATGCAGCTGATGCCTGGCAAAGTACATCAAGGAAGAGTTATGATCACTCACAATCATGACTAAAAGCTTTTCTGCATGAAACTATTATAGTGCTATTATTCCACTTTCAACATCCTATGGAATCCTGAGGTTTGCAGTTTAGGGAAGGGCATTTAGAGTTCTCAGCCAGAGAACTCTTTGGATTCAGTAAATTACAAACCCCAGAATTCCACAAGATGTTGAAAGTGGAATAACACCTCTATAACAGTATAGTGCATAAATGGCCTATGTCATGCTAAAGAAGCACTTAGATTTTTGGTAAATAAGATCAAATGTAAATGGATAAGCTTAGCAAAGATTCAATTTGGGATGAAAACTGACCAAACTATTGTGGCTATTATACACTTTCAAGTTCATTCTGGCTTAACAGTGATCCTATTCTAGCATTTTCTTGGCACGGTTTATTCAGAGGAGGCTTACTGTTGCCTTCCTTGAAGGCTAAGAGAATGTGACTTGTCCAGGATCACACAGTGTGTTTACATGACTCCACAGGGATTTGAACCCTGGTTTCCTGGAATCCTAGTCCCACACTGTAACCATCATACTACACTCGCGTATAATAAAACTATTTTATAAAGAAATCTTTTTTCCTGATGCCTGCTTTCCTAGCAAATTTATTTTCTGCCCAGATTTATTCCCCAGGGAGTGTAAAATGATGTAGGATATTAAATACCAATGCATGTATCATTGAAAATATAAATTTAATATTGTGATGTGTCTAAAACTGGAAAAGTGGTAGGGAGGGGATACTTGAGTATGTAAATAAAGTGGTATCACAATGCAGCAGAACCTTTCCTACAATGAGCTTTAATCCAAGCAGCTAGACAACAATACGATTTAAGTCCATATGACATAAATATGATTGATGTCTTCCTCCCACGGCATGCCCTGGGAGCTCAGAAAGAGGCAGTAGTGATAGCAACACAACTCAATGGTAAATCACACCATTAGTAGTTAATAAACGTGTGTGTTTCTCAAGGCAGCCATGTAAAACCAGAGCACAGCCTATTATTCCAATGCCTGTAAGCTTTAATTACAACCTTATTAAAGCACGTTGTGCTAATGATTCTTTCAAATCCTTTTCCAAATTTTTCTACTGGCAATTCTCAAACAGAGGACCCTGAATTTCAAAGGTTGTCTAAGTAGTGTGTAGAGCCAGGAGGTAAATTAGAAAAAGCAATGAGAGATTCAAAGTGTATTAAGATAATCTTTCTTTATACATGGCCCTATCCAAGTAGAAGTAACAAAACCACTCTTACTGAGTCCTGAGCATCTTCCTAATCTAAAATTGCAAGGTCAGAAAGACTTGCTAAAAAATAAACTGTTTGAACATAATGGGACACTTCTGAGAAAATATAGAGACAAGATTTTCCCAGCCTGATGGTACCTCAGATGTGTTTGACTATAAGTTTCATCATCCCCAAACAGAATCCCTGTTCACATGCTGTGGACAGTTCAGATTTTTATGAAACTGCAATCCTGGAGAAACCAGCCTGAAAGCAAGTCTCAGTTAATACAGGGGAAACTCATTCTGAGTAAACATGTTTAACATTATACTGCATAGATTCTGAACATGTCAGCTGAGCAGCTATTTTAGTCCATTATGGGAAAAAGGAATGAGCAGACCAGTTGGCAGTTGGTATTGGCTGTTTCCACATTACACTGTTATTGTTGGGTAGCCCTCCATATTTTAGTAATGGGATATGTAGTAGGAGCTAAGTAGTAGCTTGCTTGTAACAAAGTATGGGAACCAGAGACCGTTAGATAAACAAAAAACTAGGAATGTACTGATAAGCACAGCCAGGCTGCACCAGAACTTCAAGGTCTCTTGCAGGCGGGAAGATGAACTCTTTGTCTTCTGTTTTGTATTTTGCTAATAGCCTGCAGTTCACTCACTGAAGTCCTGCACAATGTATCACACTGCTAATAAATAGTGTTTATGCACTGTTCTATTTGTGTGTATGAATTCAGTTCATGACAGTTATAGTGCTATTTTTGCACTTTCAACATCCTATGGAATCCTGGGGTTTGCAGTTTGGGGCAGGGCCTTTAGCATTCTCAGTCAGAGAGCTCTTGGGCCTCAGTAAACTACAAACCCTTGAATTCCACAGGATGTTAAAAGTGGAATAATAGCACTGTAACAGTGTTGTGCAGAAATGGCCTTAGACATGAGAAAAGTTAAAGGATATACATTTTGGAAGTGTATCAAGGGCCAGTTCAAAATGCATACATATCAGTGGATATTAGATATTACTACATATAACAGTCAAACTCATGTTCTGTTGAATATACAGAGTGTCTCCATGAAAAAAAAAATTCTATCTAGGGTGATATGAAATGATCTGAAGAATCTGCCTGTTGCAGTTTCTACATATCAGTCCAAGGCTTACAGGGCAAGAGCTTCCCAAGCTGCAGCAACTTCCTAGGCTGAAAACCAAAGATTTTGTCCTGAAACAACTTTCCCATATAATTGTCTCCTTCTGTAGAACTGCTAATGAAACTGGTATATGTCTTGAGTGTTTTTTTCTTTTTCTTTTTGAGACAGGATAGGTGTGATGAACCCTGGGTGGGGGAAGCTTAGCAATGGAGCCACCTTAGCAACTCAGAGGGTTCAAATTGATTGGCTGGTACAAACGGAACCCCAGGCTAGCCAGAGGAAGGGGCTAGATGGGGGGAGTGAATAACTGAAATTTAACTGAAAACAGGGAGTTGAGGATCAGAACAGAGTTGAGAAGGAACAGAGAGAACTTGGAGTTGAGAGAGAGTGAAAGATCCGTTTGAGAGAGAGAGAGAAAGTGGTTATTGGTTGAAATATACAAGTGTTGCACTGTTTGCAAATTCTTAATTTACCAACTGCCTTTTATCTTAACAGTGGCCATTTCCGCACTAGCCTGTTATAGCACGATGATTCCACTTTCAACATCCTCTGGAATCCTGGGGTTTGCAGTTTAGGGAGGGGCCAGGATTCCAGAGGATGTTGAAAGTGGAATCATCGTGCTATAACAGGCTAGTGCGGAAATGGCCAGTGTATTAATAAAGATTTGTTTATATTTTTATAAAAAGCTGCCTCAAGAGCGTGTCTATATACTCTGTACTGGGTTACACATGCTACCATTTGTACCATCGGTATCACGGTCAGTGGAGAGATAAATCACTGCTTGTCCTTATATCTGATAGAAGGTGCAGATTTAAGGAAAGTAGTAAAGGGAGATAATCTGGGAGAGGAAGCCAGTGAGGGACAAAAGTGAAAAGGGTGCTGCATTCTCAGGAAGGGAGAATAGGAACAGACCTGGTTGTCATAACCCTGGCTTGATCCAGAGATCTCCCTGGACATCAATATAAAGACCTTGACATAAGGAGGTGTCAGGCTGGACAGGCCCAGGTGCTTCACAATAGGTATAGTAACAACAACAATAAACTGAGGATAGTGGCTTCATGCTAGTACAAAGTGCTTCCATTCACCAAGCTTTCAGTGAGTGTCTCCTCTTTAATGGGTTTTTTCAATATATCCAAGGAGCTGCTTTTGAGGTAGCCGCAGCTGGTATGAGGAATATGAGGCAGAATCATATTCCCTGCCTTGCCTCCATGGAAGTGGTTTCCATGAGTGCAAACACATCTCTGGGAAAAAAGATATTTTTTATTTCTTTTTTCCTCTCTATTTTTGAAAATGTTGATTGGTTCGTTCCGGTTCTGTACTATTGAAAAACAACTAAATTGGGCTAATTTATCTTGATTTCATAATCTACCAGGTGTTACTAATTGGAGTTTTGGGCTACTAATGATTCAAATTCTATTCAAGGACCTAGGAAACTGTGAGATATTTTTAGATTATGTGACATGTTCTGACTAATGTCACACTTTATAACCAGGCTAATGTGATCCTATCTATTGTGATTTTATCTAGGTGCCTTGTCAGCCCATTTGCAAATGCTCTTAAAGACCTAGCATGATATACTTAATAAGGGACTCTTTATTAAGTTTGCAGATGACACAAAATTGGGAGGGGTGGCTAACACATTGGAAGATACATTGGAGCCCTGGTGGCGCAGTGGTTAAATGCCAGTACTGCAAGCCACAAGGTTGTGAGTTCGATCCTGCTGGGCACCAAGGTTGACTCAGCCTTCCATCCTTCCGCAGGTCGGTAAAATGAGTACCCAGCTTGTTGGGAGCATGTATAGAAATACATGCTATTTGTAAGTTGTTCGCCGCCTCGATCCATATGGAGAGGCAGGATACAAATAAATAATTTAAAAAAAAGATAGGAACAGAATTCAAAAGAATCTAAATAAACTATAAAATTGTGCAGAAATTAATAACACAAAATTCAATAAAGACAAATGAAAAATAATAGATTGAGGCCACAAAGGCCAAATGTACAGGTATAGGATGGGGGCCAGATGGCTCAGCAGTGTTATACGTGAAAAGGATCTTGGGATTATTGTTGGTCATAGGTTGAACATAAACCACCAGAGTGATGCTGCAGCAAAGAAGACAAATGCTATGTTTCCAGGTGCATGAATCTTGATTTGTAGACCTCAATACTTTGTAATCTTTTCCCTCCCTTTGTCTTCATTTCTGCTGGCTCCTGCCATCAATACCTTATATAATCCAAGCTTTTGTTTTTTCAACCACAATTATTTCTAGCATGTTCTAATTGTTTATCAGTTTGAATGTTAAAGTTTCATCAGACTGTTACTTCACTGTTTTGTCAATTCTTTCAAGCTTATGTTCCCGGCAATTCTTTGCAAATCTTTATTTTTCATAATGTCCAATGTATCATTGCAGCCAATTAATCACAGTTTTTCTCATATGAGGTCTGTCTGATCTTCCTATGTGAACTAATACATTTCTAATAAATTTTATTATTCTTTAAATTTCTGTGCAAAGAAACAAATATGTTTCATTTATTTCTTTTCATAGACAATATTTCGTACCCACTGTTATTTTTCCAATACTTGCCTTGATGCTATTTGTCTGAAGCACTTCTTGAGCTGTAAATATAAGTCCTTTGGTTTATTTGTTCAGTGTAACCATTTCCATATTTTCCCCTTCTCAACTTTTCCTCCTACACTTTTAATGTTTTGACCATGTAGTGATTTGTTTTGCCAAGTTTCAAGGTTATTTTTCACAATTTTCTTTCTATACACATCTTTTGCTTCTTCAATGTTTAGTATATTCTCTCTGTATGTAACTATTAACATTTTTTTCATTGCTCTCTTTGTTGTACTCACTCAAGATTATATGATGGCGAGAGATTCTGGAAGTTATAGTTCAAGCTTTCAACCTTAAATAGACACCCAGCCCAGTGATATTTCTTTGGCAAGGAGACATCATATCCTGAAAAAGTATATATAGACAAATGCACTAATCCTGACTCCACTCCCTCTAATGCAGGGGTGCTAAGGTATTGCCCATGGAAAGCATGCTTCTCCATCTCATTTTCTGACCCCTGCAAACTCCCAAGACCACTCTGCCAAAGCCCCCAGCCCATTTTTAATGGACTAAAAAAGTTGTCTTAGAATCTACCAAACCAATATCAATATAGTGGGACCTAAGTATCCACTAGGTTTTAGTTTGCTACCAAAACTTGTGGATGCTCAAGTCCCATTATGTATAATGGTGTAATAAAATGGCATACCTTTTATAAAATGGCAACATCAAAGTTTGTTTTTTGGACTTGTTTTGGAGGAGAGATTTTCAGTATACAGAATCTGTGGATATGGACAGCCAACTGTTTAGTAGTTTGGTTTAAATCTCTCCACTGTCTTCTAAAATGGAGGAAAATGACTAAATCTGCCAAAAAAAAAAAGAAAGAAAGAAAGAAAGAAAAAAATAAAGGAAAATGAATAATTTGGTAATAATAATGTCTGGCCATTACGACGTCACCCAACATGTACCAAAATGGCTAGGGGGTGCTGAAAATCAGCTTCTACTCCTGGTGCAGTTCTCAACCTGTGCTGTAATAATCTAGAGTCAAATGTTACTCCACTCCACATTTCTGGTAAGTAGTAACCACAGTGTTACTGGCTTATTGAGACAAGAATGCCAATGCTTAGAAATGTGTTCATTTTTTCCCCAGATATACTTTATTCAGAAAGAATGAACGGAGTGGTTGTGGTCAAAATAAGGGCAACAAAATGAATGGTATTATGTGGAACACATGTGGATTGTAAACTCATGTTTAATTTCACAATGCCTGTTTCTAACAAAAATACCATTTCTTTCACAGCAGACATTCTACCCTTTTCTCATTTGCAGAGTGATATGTCTTAGGTGGTTTAGCACTGCCTCTATACTATTGGCTCCTTCCTGCACTCTTTAATAAAAGGCCATTAAAATGTGTGTCCCCCTTAGAATTAGTCTGACCAGTAGCAGAATGTTATGAATTTTGAAAATGCTGTCAGCTGGGATTGGTTGCATTTACCAATTTAAAATGAGTTTTGTTTCAAAGCACTTTGCCTGCCATCCAAGGTAATTGGAAAGCAAGTTTGAAAAATCTTCTAATGTACTTTTTAAAATTGACCACAGCTGCAGAGGCAGCCTCTTAAACAAAATATAATTAATTTCTATCTGTCTAGCCTGATCAGTACAGGCTGACAGTCCCTCTGTATTCCTTATTTTTAATGTATGTGTATTTTTCTTTCCAATAGACTACATCTTCCTTTCATCTGCCTCTTTTCCTTCTTAAATTGGCACTTTCTGTCTTCTAGGAATCTCATTACCATCTAGTGATTTGCCATTGCTTCATAATGAAGGTGCCCAAAGTATGCACCCAAAAGAAATGTAAATATGTATTTTTCTTTACCAAAGCTGTATTCTCTATGCCTTTTGTGGTCTCAACTACTGACATACACCATTAGTGTTTTTGAAATCATGCTAAACACCCAATAACTGTTCAGCCTACCCTTCTTGTAAAAGTTTGAACATATGTCATTCTGCTGCCAGTACTGAATACTCAACAGAATACTTCTTCAGATTGTGAAGAAACAAGTTCTGTGTGTTTCCTCCAGCGAGGCATAGAGAAGTATATTCTTAAACTTTTTTTCCCTAACAAGAGAACTTCATTTAGTCATGTCAAGTGAGGATTTCTCAGTGTTCACATTTGCTTATTTAGGAAAGAAGAAATTGTTTTCTCTGTGGTAGTATCCTGCGATGGAAAGCAGGGCCACTTCTAGCATTGGGCAGTTCATATATTACATATATACATATAAGTATCCTTACTGCTAGGTGGGATGCTTGTAAAATTTTCTGGCTGAAGCATCAAAATAAATTAGCTGGACTTTGGTCATGAGACAATTGCCACTCAGCTTTAGGTGACTAAATATCTTGGAGTGACCTGAACAAGAATTTATTCATATGTGAAGGTTCCTTTTTTTTTCTTTTTTTGCACATAGATTACTGTCCATACTGACCAAGATTTCTAAAGGTATATATGGGAAGGGGAGTGGAAGCAAGAGAATTTCACTCTGAGATGAACTGTACGAAAAGCCTAAGACCCAAGTGGCCATACATGTCCTCCTATGACAGCGGGGGGAAAAGTCCAGGAATGCATCATGAAAAAAAATAGCAAGAGGAGCTCTCTTTGTTAAACTAGTATAGACTGTCTCTTTGATTCTAAGCACGTTTGCTTGGGTGTGAGAGATGGACATGCATTTGCAGTATCAACTATGGTTGTGTGGGAGAGTATCAAAATTCAGTGAATAAAAAGAGGGAGAAAAATAACCCCACACCTACTAATCTGAAGCTCCTTTCAGTATCTGAAATGCCCTTAAAAAATAAATACATCCCATCTGTTCACAAGAGGTAGAATTCAGCTACCAGGCATCTCAAATTCACTAGATGAACTTATGTATGTACATTGAGCAAACCATTCAAGATCATTTTCTCAGAATATGTTATTTGGGGCAGAGACTGGAACTGTGGAGGGACGGACAGGTTTGGAAGGCACAAGTGGGCAGAGAGTGAGAACACAAAGAAGAAAGATTTTCCCAGTCCATGTCTACTGGACACCACACGTAGCCCTCCCACATCTAACCAAATGTAATTCTCTCCTCTGATGCAATGTTAAGAAACACATTCCCTCACAAACTTCACTGTGCCTGTTTATAAAATGTAAAAAATTTTTTTTTTTCAGGGTTTCATGCAGGCATTCAATTGTGTGTTAGAAAGCTTACTTTGAAATTTGAAACATGCATTGGTCTAGCATTACCAAGACTCAGGCTTTCAGCTGATGTCACAGAGAGCCGCTATGTTTCTACAGGTTTCTTGGTCAAAAGATACACCTGAGGTCAAGTAGCACTGCAGAAGATATTTTGATTTCTATCTGCCACTTGACTCTAAGACCGAAGCATCCAGTTCTACCCATTCTCAATGGATGCCAGTGCTCACTGGCCCAATGTGAAAGTGCTTGCATTGCATTGCTCTTGTGCAGTGACTGGCACACCAAAAAGCCAGGTGTGAAGCAAGAGAAGAGGAATGGAGAGAACTTGTGGATGTGTCTACACAAATCATTGGTTCCATTTGGAGCAAAACAGGGAACAGAGTACCAGCATCATTACTTGTGAACCTTCTTGCTATACAAACATGGTGGTGGCGGCAGCTCAAGGTTTTGGAAGAAATGCCCTCCACTGAGACTTCTTCAAGCTACAGTACCTGTGTACGACAGGTGGTGGGTAATGTGTTGCTCCAGATGTTGCTCAGCTGCAGTTCCCACAATCCCTCACCATTGGCTATGCTGGCTAGGGCTCAAAGGAGTTATACTCCACTAACATCTGGGCGTCCTGGAAAAACTCTGAAAATATCATGTATACTGTAAGAAAATTCTGTGTAGGATGTATACTTTTAACCAAAATAGCAGCAACCAATGCAGCTGTTGGGGACATTTTGCCACCTGCCCATTCACTGAGATAATGGTTCTTATTCCTGAGATCTGGGACTTATTTTTATTTTATTGGATTTTTTCAGAAAGTATGATTTCAAAGAAAGGATGCAAAATGAAAGAAAAAAGGGTGGTACAGTGGCCATTCCACATTCACAAGGGTTCAGGATACAGAATCCTCATGAAAGTGGAAAAACCATGAATAACTCCTCCCATGATCCTCCTCCCATTTCCCTCCAAAGCTCCCCTCTCCTATTCCCTTGCCTCTGGCACCGGTGCTCTGCCAGGGGTGGGGGGAGAAAAAAGACAAGGTCTTTACTGGTACTTTCCCCTCAGATGGAGATGGGCAGAGTGCTGAGGTTTAGTGTTCTAGCTACTTCTGATTGCCATCTTGAGAAAAGAGATTCCTCTCGGAGGGAAGAGGTAGGAGCAAAGAAAGCATCTGACCAATCAGTGGCCACTATACAGCAGGACGTGCAGCCATGTGGCAGAGAGGACAACTCTCTAGCAGTTGGGGGGTGCTCACCCAAAAGGAAAAAAAGTCCATTTTAAACACAAACCTCACAGGCCTGGAATGAAGAATGCAAGGGAACAGGAGGAGGAGAATGGAGAGGGAAGGCAAGCACCTGCCTTGCAAATAATCCAATTTGTGAAGGTCAAACTTGTGAATGTGGAGGGCGGACTGTACATAGCATATGAGTGTGGGCTACGCATACACATTAATGTAAGCTGGCAATATTTCGAAAAATACATTTTCTTGAAGTTGACATTTAAAATATACACATTCATGAGTAGCTAAAATGGTGAGATCTTCTGGCCATTGAACAACAGATGGTGAATATTTATTTTTCTAGCCTTGAAGAACAACTCTTTTGAAAACGGTAGGAGTGTGCAGATTCCAACCATGATGGTCATTAGTTAAATTCCATGTTGTAAAGGATATAGTTCAAAAGACCATGGACATCTCCAAATGCCAAAGATTTTTGCAATACAAAATTAGTATGTTGTAATACATCCAACCAAAAGGGGGGCATTCACAAAACATACCCACATGCAAGCATTATCTGCATTATATCACCAACATTCGGTTGACAGTTTCTTTCTAAAGAGGCAGAATTGAGTTGTGGGGTGCCATAATACATCATTGACTAAGTTTCATCCAATTTCTGGGCCCATTTACCTGGATCCCCCTCATATCTATTTCCATAATCACCTGGCACCAAACAATTACAGATCTTCTCCTGACCATTGCCTGCCCTCCCACTGTGAAATCACAAGGAAGTGCCAGCATGACATCACAAGGGTCTGCCCTGTTCTCTTAGGTTTTAGCCCTGAATTCTCAGAGAATGGGATGCTGCTAAGCTAGCAACAGTGTATTTCTTTTTATAATATGATATAGTGAACATAGCATCAAACTTGAACCAGAGGGAAATATGTTCAAATGACTTCAACATCATAATGTGTACTGAATGGCCTTGGGCAAGTCAGTAGCTCTCAGATAAATCTGCCCCCTCACAGGGTTGTTGTGAGGAGAAAATGGGTAGCTATATATGTGCTACCCAAGATCCACACAGGTGGGATACAAATATGATAGACAAACAAATAAATTGTTTCATTCTTTGACACGGCCCAGAACTATGTTGATATCACACATGCTTTTATGTTGTTCATTCATCCCCAGTAGAGCAACCAAAGTGTAGGAAAAATTCTGTTAGAAGTTAAAAGCCACTGTTAGAGAGAGCAAAAGTCATTTATATATACAGAACTCCATAATACATTTGGCTCAGTACAGGTAAGAAACCAAGCGAATCAAACATTTTAAATGGCTAGGCCCCTATGTTCCGTGCAGCCTGTAATAGTAAACAGCAACATAAAAGAACCCATAAATGTCACCACAATGCACTTCTCAATTCTCATAGTTTACCTATGAGACACAAGATATTTTTTTCAACTAAAAATTGTAGATTTGTATTTTCAGTGGGCATTTTCCAGGTATTTTATGGAGCTTTCCCAAGTGTTTCATTGTACGAAGGCCAAAAGTATATCAGTGATCAAGTTTTAGACAATGAATGTAGGGGGGAAATCAATAGTCTGATTAAAAAGAGAAAGCTCAGGAGGCCCCTTAACCTAAGAAGTTGATTTCTTACCTCAGTATATCTCACTCAAAGCACCACCTGGACCAGCTTTCAGATTTACTGTGTCATTACTCCCTATGTACTTTTAAATGAAGAACAGCATCAGCATGAAGGAAAGGGAATTAGTTCCTGGGACCCCTGGTGTACTTCTTAAGAGAGCAGCCCTTCAGCTGCCTCATGCCAAAATGAGATGGTGGGGGATGGAATGACTTTAGATTATCAGGTCTCAAAATTAACAGAAGCCTGCCTTTAAGAGTCTTGTAAAGAAGCAAAATGATTTGAGATGGGCATGTTTTTTTTAAGTTGGACTAAATATAATGATGTGGGACATATAATTTGAAATGCTATAAATGAGAGGCAAAGAACTTGGAAAGTATTTTAATGCATGATGTGGCTCAGTTCTGAACACTACTGGGCAGAGGGAGTCTTTGCTTGGTAGAATGGCAGGTACATATTCTTACCTTCTCTACTATGCATATGTAGGCATTGTGGTGATCAGGTGTCCTGTACCAGGAGAGTATGCCAGAGTTCCAGGGATGGTAAACAGGTCCAAGAGGCATGAAAGGATTATTTTACATTTAGTATAGCTAGGTTTCACAGTTTACCCCAGTTTGACACAGCATGAGAAAACAGCATGAAATCTCTAACTTTCCTATGTCAGAGCATAGATCCACCCACCTCTGAGGAGTGTAGGGGAATGAACTTTCTGCTGGTTAATGGTTCTCTGGTGTTCCCATAGCTTCTAGACTAGAGACAAGGCATACTTGTGCAAGAAGATTTTCTTTTTTAAACACTACACCTTCATTTTGGTTCGGAAATTGAAAGTACATTTTTCCAGCTTAGGCAAAAACTGGCCGACGAGGCAGATCTGATGAGTTTAGGGACCCAGCCGATGCAAGGAGGTTGTGGCCCCCTATCAGCTGAAAGACCTGCATGCTTTCCGCTATGATAAAACACTTTTTGCATCCCTTAATCATCAATACAGCTTACTTTGACATAACGTCATGGTTCAGTCTCAGGACTTAACAAATCATCTCAAAAGCTTGGGTCTGGGTTCTGGGTCTGCTTCCAGCAAAAATTAGACATATGTAATGTGTAATATCCACAGATATTTTTGCGGGGGAAATCATGCCAGCCATCAAGGATCAAACACAGAGCTCCCAGGTTATATATGGCATTATTTGTATTGCAGAAAGGAAGGCATGCTCCAGTCCCCACAAAGTCTCTTGCCAGCATGGAAAGTGAAGGGAAACAACCAAGAGAGCTTACCTCCCACTTGAACAATGTCATTCAGGAGCAAGGTCAGAAGTAAGAGGAAACTGGATTGGCCTCTGCGTAGAAGCCCAGGAAGCAGTATGCTTCTGAATCCTGGGTCCCATTCATACTACAGAATTATAGTGCTATTATTCCACTTTAATTGCCATACACCATTTCTGCACCTGACCAGGTCCCGCTGACATCCTGTTGCAATCCTGGCAGCACCTTTACTGGGAAGGGAGTGTGATAGGAATGCTCTCTTCTGCACCTGGCTGGCTCCCTGCAGAAAGGAGTGTGAGCAACACGCTCCTGCCTTCCGCAGTGCAGCCAGCCTCTTTCCCATGCTGCGCTAGGGACTGAAGCATATGATCGTGCTTCTGCCCCTTCTGTATGTCCAGTGCTGATGGGAGCATTGCATGATCGTAGGCACTTAATGGTTTTTTTTTTCTTCCATTGAATGAATATCCCATGATTGCAATGCATGGGGACATCTGCAATGATGTCATGAAAAATCATGACCTGCAGCCCGCTGCATCAGGCCCCCATCACGGGACTGTGACACCATGCAGAAATGGCCATAGTTCTATTCTGGGGTTTGTAGTTTGGTGAGGCAGTAGAGCACCCAGCTGAAAATTTTAAATGCTCTTCACTAGACTGCCAATTCCAGAATTCCATAGGATGGAACTGGTGAGTTAAAGTGGAAGGATAGCACTAATTATGTAGGTGAATGAGCCCCTAGTTCTGAAGAACACCAGCAGAAAATGTTATTTCATTCAAGTCCTTTGGTGGGCTTCCCATAAGCATCTGATTAACCACTGTTAGGCCTTCAGCCTGATCCCCTAGGGCTCTTAGATTCCCACTCCAGTCTAGCAATCCCTTCTGAATGGAGAAACTCAGATGTGTGCAAATACTTTATTTTAGTGAAAGAAAGATGAACCTTATTCCTATGAAAATATAGTGCAGCTCAGTATGTTCCAATGGAACAGGGCCCTCATTATATGTAAGAGATTCAAGTTATGAATATAAATGGATCTATGACTTGAAAGTGTTCATATAACGTTTCTGTGGGGCGGGGAAAGGAAAATCATTTTTCCTGTATTCATGTAGTTTTTCCACGGAGTATGCTATGCTGGTATTTATATTGCAAAACACAGAAGTCTTATCTTTCGCCAAGTCGACTGGCCTCCAGTGTTAAAATCACACATATCGGCCCAGTTCACTGATTAAATGACTTCTTCCTGGTGCTCTAGTGTTTGTGGTAAAGAAAGGATTAAATGCATTAAGGTCTACATATTGATTTTAATTAGAATGGGCAGTCCACCATTAATATGAGTTGTGATGCCCCTAAAACAGTTGTCAGGGGGGATTAATTAATTTATTGTAAATTAATACATTAATTGAGAGTGGATAAAAGCAGTCAGAGCAAATTAATTCAGAGTGAGAGAAAAATAAAAGGGAAGAAAAATCAACACAAACCAAAAACAGAATCTTTAGACTATTTATCATGGCTAGAGCAAATTGAGCAGCATCATATTAAAACAGAGAACCTGTTCAGATTGAAAAACAAAGCTGTTATAATAAAGGTTCAAAATGAAATAAGATTAAACTATTTTCCCTACAATAAAAGATGAGGAAAACAGAAGAGAGTAGAATGTGTTTCCAAATAAAGTTTTTAAAACACATGCTTTGAGGATTAGTAAGTATGACAATCCATTTCTAGAAAGATGAACAGCAAATGAAACTGGAGACCATGAATCTAAATTGATGCAGCATGATGAATCCTAAATGTTGGTTGCCTAGTTTCTAGAACACCAGGCATTGCAAACAACACCCTAGCTAGGTGATCCAGAGCCTGAGCTGTGAAAAGAACATCCCCTGGTATTTTTGTACTAAAATAAATGCCTTTTCACTGAAGTAGATGTAACTGTCTTCTGTGATTACCTTTCACCTGGAATAAGCTCTACGTGGTCTGCTAAATAGATAATATATGCATTGGACCTGAGAGACACATAACAGTATGGATGTCACCTTCGCTAGGTCTTACTTCACCATGAATAACATCTGGATGCCTCCAAGGGACTCTACTTCAGTTCTAGATTTGGGTTTTGTGCAATGCAAATTAATATCTCTAGTACCCAACTCCTTCCTAACCTCAGTTGATTCCAGTTCTTCTGTACTCTACAGGTGAAGATTTGGTTACAATTGCTCAGAGCTTGTTATTATCAACTAGTTACTTTTAATTTATTTCCTTTTGCTAAAATTAAATTACAAGTAAGCTATATTACAGTAAGAAGTAAATGAGGGTTAACTTCTTTTATAGTTATGGGACATGGGCTCATTAAATGGAAAGGTGAAATATGTCATGGTTCAGGGTCTGCCAACTTCTCCACCTAGTATTACTCCCTCATGCAATGTTGTGGGTGCACAGCTGACAGTGAGATTAATAAGAGTAGAGTATGTTTTTTGCTCCTGGACTACAGTTTGTAGTGTTCACATTTTTTAAAACAGCTGTTTTACATCATCTGTTTTAGTTACTGTAACAAGCTAAAAAAATATGAAGAGTTGCTTTCGAAACTGTAATGGTAAGATGTTTGAGCTCCTAAATTATAAATGTAACTAATTATTTTTCAAAAATTAAAATTCCAAGCTGTGCTTCTGCGCATGGTCCTAGGCTGGGTCCACAAAATGTCAGACAAAATGTTCCAGTGCATCCATTATGAGAAGAAAATGAAAATGTCAGTGAGTCCTCAATAAATAGTGTATCCCTTCCTTTCATACTATTTTAGAAGAGCAAGAGACAACCATTCTGAAATAGGTTATTTTTTATATCAGAAGCAATGAGGCTTTAACTTTTCTTTACCTGAGCTCTAAAAAGATGTAAATCGTTGACATAAAATGGGGAACTTGAAATATCTGTAGCAGGGTTTATAAGCATGATATCTGTTAAGCTGTTTCTTCGAGATACATGTCTATATACATATCTGAAACCGACTTTCCCATGTTTAGGAAACATGAACTAAGGGAACTGTCACTTTCCCTGCTCCTATTCTGTAGGACACATTGATGTTTATCCAGTAGAATCAGCAAAAATGGAAATCTGCACACCATAGTGTATTTGTGAATATTTTAAAAATATATGTCCTTTTTAATTTTTTTCAAATACATGCATGATTTTGTGAATATTTTCCTCATTAAAACATATCACAAGCTCAGAAAATTACCAGTTTCAGAGGCAAGATGAACTTCATCCCAGTCCCAACCTTGAAATTATTCTTGATCATAACTTGAACATGACCCAGAAGTGTTAGAATTAGTGACTCTACTAGCGAAGGCTCTCCTCAGTAGAAAATTGTCCACCAAGGTAAAGGTAAACACATCAGAATGGATGGGGCTCCTTCCTCTGTAGTGTTTATAGCTGGGAAAGCCTGAAGGCAAATATTTTAGCCTGAATTATTACAACCATAGTTTCCAATTCAAGGGAAGTAATAGTTCCTATACATATAGCACTAGTCAGGGCTCATTTGAAGTACTGTTTTCAGTTCTGGGCACCTCATTTTAAGAAGGATATAAACAAGTTGCGGCAGGTTCAAAGAAGAGCAAGAAGAGATGATGAGATGTCTGAAGAAAAAAAATATATGAGGAATGGTTGAGGGAGCTGGGCATGTTTAGCTTGGTGAAGGGAAGACTGAAGGGTGACATGACTGCATTCCTTAAATATCGAAAAGTCTGTCACAGAGAGGAGGGTACAGATCTGTTCTCTGCTGCCCCAGAGAGCAGGGTCACTTCTAATGGTTTTAAGTTACAGGGGGGTAGATTTTGATGCTGCAGCCAAAATGCTGATGAGGCCAGTTACAGGTATCAAATAACTCACTTATTAAAACAGCTTCATTTGCTACAGGTCCATTTCCAGGCACAATTCAAAGTGGTGGTCATAACTTACAAAGCTCTATATGACTTAGGTTCAGACTAGCTGAAAGACAGCATATAGATAAAATAAAATAAAATAAAATAAAATAAAACAAAATATAAAATAAAATAAAATAGAGGTAGTGGGGTCTTTACTCTGGACATCTTCAAAATGTCTTCAAAAAGAGACAACTACTTTTTGGTGATGCTCTAGCGAGAGTACCTGCACTGACCAGAGGGTTGGACTCCATGGCCTATGCGGACTCTTCCAATCCTATGATTCTATGAATGGTTGACATTAAGTATTGCAGTTATGGATTCCTAAACTGAAATTATATATTTGTAACTACTCTGTATTCTGTAAGACTATGTAAATGCCTCCCAGCCCACCCTAGGCCACCTTAACAGTCAGCAGTAGAATCAGGTGAAGGAAGTCTGTTCAGCTGCCACTCAGAGCACTAGGAGGATTATGCTTCCAACCCCCTCCTGCCAGTGAGTAAGTCTGCAACAATCAGAAGTAGGATCTCTGTCTCAGCTATGCTTGCTGGCAAGGTGGCACTGGAAATATCATCCTTCTTGTGCCCTGATTGGCAGTTGAACAGACTTCATTTGCCAGATCTAGCTGCTAAAGTGGGCTGGGGAGGATGTCGGGCTAGGAGACGTTACTTAGTTATGTGCATGTAACTATATAGCCAGGGAAGAATATCAGATGTATTTTTTTATTTTTTTTGGTAGGAAAATGCAAACCATATTTCTTTTAAAAAAGAAGACTTTTCTAAATTTTGTCTGACATTGAATTCAACTTCACTGAGTCCCCTGTAGGCCAGAAATCTCAACATTAGTGACTGGAGAAGGATTAAATGTCTAAGTGCTACCAGAACAGGAAGTCAAGTAGGGTGACCAAAAGTGATGAAAAGAAATTGTTTGGTCTACACAAGTCCAATAGGTGCTCAGCATTCTATGGCTACTGTCCATGCTTAGTCTTCATCATTGTCGTGTGCCTTCATTTTTGACTTACGGTGACCCTAAAGTGAACCTATTACAGGGTTTTCTAGGCTGAGAACATGTGAAGTGGCCAAGGTCAGTTTCCATGGCTGAGTGGTGAATCGAACTGTAGTCTTCAGGCCCGTGGCCCAACATCCAAATAACAATACCACGCTGGATCTATCATTCTTCATTAGTCTGCTGCATTTTTAAACCTTAATATCTGTTTGGATTTTACATTTCTGCAAACCTTGATATTCCAGGATTAACAATAGTTAACATAAGAATCAACATGGAGGTATGACAGAAAAGAAGCCAAAGTTCTCTCCCAGTCTCTCACCCCTGTAGAGGTACTGAGCCCCAGGGAGTCTAAACCTGACCATGTAATGTTCTATCCATGACAACAGAACTGCAGAAGGTTCTCCCTCATCAAGATTACCTCATATAGCACAGAAAACAAGATCCAGAGTATGCCCTGCAGCAGGAATAGGGCTATATGCCACTTGGGACAGACCTAAGGTTGTTATGGAGGTCATAAAGTCCTGAGCCACTTCCAAAAGGGCAGTCTCGGTATTTTAGTAGATTACAAGCTAAATAGGAGTCAAAAGTATGACATTGTGGCTAAACAATTACATGTGATTCTGGGTTCCATCACTAGGAGTATTGTGTCTTGATAAATGGGGGTAATAGTACATTCTAGTCTGCTCTGTTCAGAACTCACCTGGTGTACAGGTCTGGATACGACAATTCAAGAAAGCTATTGATGAGATAGAAAATGTCCAAGGAAGGGCTTAGGGATCTGGATCTAGTTAGCTTACAGAAGGAAAAAGAAGCTTGTGAGGTTACATGATAGCCATCCTTAAATATGTGAAGGGGTGCTTTGTGAAAGATCAAGCAAGCTTGTTTTCTCTGGAAACTAGGACACAAACCAATGGATTCAAATTGCAAGAAAACAGATTCCATGTAAATATATGGCAAATCTTCTTGAGAGTAAGATCCGTTCAACAAAAGAAAGGACTGACTCAGAAGGTGATGGACTTTCTTTTACTGAACATCTTTAAAAAGAGGCTGCATGATCATCTTTCAGGAGTGCTGAGTATTCCTGTATTATAGGATGTTGTACTTGAGGTGCTTGGGGTCCTTTTCAACTCTATGATGATTTGACTAACTGGAGATCAGCAGTGGAACTCACAACCCTCACAAAAAGCCAGGACTTTTCCTAAAAGAGCTCATGCTCCAAATGTTAACATTGGGGAAAAGAGGAAGAAGGAAAATAGAAAAATCATCCTAGGAAGGTTGCCTCTTTTTATTGTTTTGACTGATCTCATCAGGTGGCATGGATAAAGTGCAAACAAAACCATATACACGCAAAATGAAAATTGTAGCACTCTTTTTCTTTCTTACTGTTTTTAAATCTCAGTTTCCTCACTTGCTCATTCAGCTTTTTCCTCTCTTTGCTCTCCTCCTCTACATACCAGGCAGCACAAATTCCCTCTCACTGTACCTATGTATATCTCTACAGATGTACACAGACAGGCAGACACACAAATAAGCATTATTGAAGTCAGGAATGGGAATAGCTGACCAGGCAGCTGTTTTACACAGAAATAGGACCAGCATTTTTCCAACTATGGAAAGGTTTGAGTAACTTGGTCTACCAAGGCCCCACCCAAAACCAGGTCTAGTCATACGGGGCAAATGGCTAGACTTCCTACTGTTAAGGAGACCCCTGCTTTTGACAATTTTTTTTCTCCTCAGGAGCTCTCTAACTCCTGAGGCTACTGATGTCTGCTACCTCTGGTTTTAACACGGGTACTCAAATTTTAATTATTCAGTTTTTACAAACAAAATAACTTAAGAGATAAACCCTTAGGATCTCAATAGTATCCATAACACGTTTCTGAGTTCTAGGTTTTACAGTCTTCAGTCTATAGTACATAGTCACATATTTATATACATGTTCATACATTTTTCTATTGTACCTCTACACTTACCTCAGCACAAATTATTTTTTCTATAGCATGAATGGCCCAGATACTGGTATATTAATGGTCAGTGACACTTGTGTACTAGGTGGCTTCCAAATCAATAAGCATTCTTAGTTGCCTGTCATTAAAATTGATCTGTACTACCTTTCCAATTGACGTCACATTCAACTGTAAATATCATCAAATAAGCTGTCACCTCATTTCCCTTATCTGTTTAGGGCTTCTTCTTCTTCCTCTTCTTCTTCTTCTTCTCTTCTTTTTTCTTTCAAAAAGATAGATTTCTTCTGTTATACTGAGCAGTAGAATTCTTCTTAATTATTTCTGACATTTCACCAATGGCATCTTCTGGCTTTTCCTCAGAGGGCAAAAATGTCTGGCCTCTGTCCTTTAAAGGTGGCAGAGGCAAGGGGATAACACACACTTCATTGCCAATGGCCTGAATGAAAGCACACCTCTCACATTAAATATTAATAATCATAAATAACTAAAAAAAGGATATGAATGTTTAACCTGTGCATTTGCTTCCTGATAATCTTACGTTAGCAATTCTGAATGAATTTTTTGTTGATTGATCATCCCCATCTCTGAGTGTGCTTAATGACAGACAGAAGTGTTTGTGTGAATTGGCCCACAGGGATCTCAGGGGCAGGTAAGGTGTTTTTGTGTAAATAGTAGACATCCCCAGTCTATTGGAGACAGCTGCAATTTTGTGATAGAGAAAAAGGAGAAATGGAGTCTCAAGGGGGCAGACAAATTAAACAACTTAAATGTCCCAATGTGTTTTGAAGCTATTCTTCCTTAGGGGCACTGAGATACATAGCACTGATTCTGGTATCATGTTCAGAACACAGTGTTGTACATCTAAACGCCCAGAGGAAAAATATCTTAGGAATTCATTCTGCCATTACATGTTTATTTGTGTGCATCCCAGAGTCTATGCTGCTCCTTCCCTCACCCCCAATATTAGTACTTTCTCTTCATTTGCCAATAGCTTGGAAAAGTTAACACTAACATGTTAACATTAAATCATTTTAAAACATCTAACTTGTTGATTGTAATTTTTTTTAAAAAACTAATTAATTAAAAAATAACCCATTGATGATTCGTTTTCATTTTTTAAAAATTATTCAACTTATAATTACCATTTAAAATGGCTCAAAATCAAAATAAATTAGCATGGCAAGAAAAGCTGAGATAGCATTTCTTTCTTTGCTTATTTATTTATTTATTTATTTAAGTATTTGTATTCCACAATCTATCTAAGAATCTCTTGGTGGCATACAGTAATATTAGTTCAAAACAATTTAAATCAATAAAGGTAATTTTGGAAGACTAAAGGCATATTAAGCCATTTAACACTTGAAGCCAGACAACTGAAAATCAAATTGGCAATTTAACATTTAAATTAATGACTATTAAATTTGTTGCTGGGGAAAAAAAAGATGAATTAGGGTAACAAATCAATTTGAATGAATTATTTCCAAGCTCTTGTTTCTTCCACAGGTTTGGGATAGTTAAGGGGTCTTTCAGAAATCAGCTATCACTTGTCCTTTCTGAATAAACAAAAAATTGATAACACACTATATATATGCTGTCATTACTAGAATACAAGTATTATATTACAGAGATAGTTGAATCTGTCCATTTTGCATTCTTTCAGTTTCTCCATTTCTCAGTCTTAAAGCCGTTTCCTTCTATTTCTGTACAAGTCTGCATTTTTTTTCTAAAATGTTGATTCATTCATTTCATACCTAATTTACCTGGTATGCAAATATTTTCTTTTTTAAAAATTTTTTAAACATTTTTATTAATAATAAAGAAAAAACAGACAAAACATAACACAACGTGATTACCATAAAAGTGAAAAAGAAAACATTACAACGAAATAGCTTACATTGTTATTTCTTTCCAGATCCTTTATCATCTTATACTTATTCCACATGTTATATATCATATTGCTTATATATTTTTGTTACATTCTTAACTCTGTCGTTTTCACTATATTTAACCTATTGCTGTTACTAAATATAATCCTATTACTGAACATATTAATACTTACCCTAACTTTAAATGTAACCTTAAATATAACCTTAAATGAATCCTTAAACATAAGCCCTAACACTAAGTGTAAACTCATCCCCCAAGCCAATTATCTTTCAGCTTACTCTACTTTTCAAAATTGTAATTCTTCCTGTGGCGGCATGACACTTCCCTCTCTTATTAGGATTTTCTCCACAAATATCTTCTATATTTCTTCAAAATCATTCCCTTTCATTATTCCTTTTTTTACTTTAATTCAACATGTTAGCTTATCATTAATCGTTATTTTCCACACTTCTTTATACCAATCCTTTATTTGAAAATCTTCTTGCATTTTCCATTTTCTTGATATAATTAACCTTGCTGCAGGTAATAAATTTGTAATTAAATCCTTCATTACCTGGGTACAATTAACCTTATCACATATAGATAATAATGCTATACTCGGACATATTTGTAAGTCAATTCCTGTTATCTCTTTTATCTCTTTAAACACAATTTGCCAACATTTCTGTACACGTTCACAATTCCACCACATATGAATATATGTGCCAGTCTCTTGGCAACCCCTCCAACATAACCTTGAGTGTTTCTTATCTATATGGTTTAACCTTACTGGTGTTAGGTACCATCTCCAGACCAATTTATAATAATTCTCTTTTATCCTTACGGATAAATTTTTTAAATGACGCTGATTCCAAATCTTTCCCCATTCTTTAATATCTATTTTTTGTCCTAGTTCTTCCTCCCATATTTTTCTAAGATATTCATCTTCATATATTGACAATATTTTATATATTTCACCTATGGTACCCTTCAATATTTTATTTTCCTCCATCCCATCTCTTTGCTTAATCATTTGTTCAAATCTAGTGTATTCTCTAATATCTTTATTATTACTTTTCCAATTCCTTGTCTACTGCTTTAACTGAATGTAATTAAACCATGACATCTTAGTACCCTGCAATCTCTCTTTTATTTTATCTTTTTTCATCATTATATTCATCCAATCTTTTAAGTATGCAAATATTTTCAACCAATTTCTCATAAAGCATTTTATGCTATTGTCATAAACAGATAATTTTTATGTGTGATTTCTTTTCTTATAGACACTTTTATCTGCATTTTGGAGTGTACAACAACATTTGGAGATTAACAAATTCCAAAGGTTAACTGCATTTTGCTTCAAGTATTGGTTCAGGAATTAGGCAGGCTTTCCTTGCCTTCATACCAACAAATAAACACAATGCAGGCCTAAGTCGTCAAAATGATGTTATCTAGATAGTAACAATTCTCACCAGCAAACTAGTTGATTTTTTTTGTTTCATACAGTTAGCTTTCCTGCTTGAAAGAAGCAACAAAGGTAACTTGCCACCACATATGCCTACTTCAGCACTTATGATACAGCTCGAAATTGGAAGAATATTTGCAAATTTCCTCATCTTCAAAAAGAAAGTTTGCCTCAAAACGTTAAGACATCGCATTGAAAAAAATTAACCAATGTTTTATTTCCATTTTTCCAGTCTTGTTTTTGTGAAAAAAAGCATTGTGTTGTAACCAAAAGAAAGAAAGAAAGAAAAATATATTTTTGTGCAAAAATGATTTATTTTATTTTATTTTGCGAACAGGTCAGGAAATGTGAAAAGTATTGAGAAGTGTGTAAAAGGTCTCATAATGGCAATCAGGAGAGAGAAAACTTTTGAATTTTTTTCCTTCATGAGTTAGAATAGAACAAGTGAAAAATTATAGTCCTATAAAAAGCCCACATAAAACCCTACAGCATTGTGTGAATGACAAAACCTGGGGAGGTGAAAAGATCATCAGGTGCTTGGTTTTACCTCTGTCTCACCTTACTGGCTTTAGAGTTTTAATTTTTGAAATTGTAAAGATTTATCATCTAATTCTTATAAATCTTATATTTTATGGGTCTTTCTCAATAAATTCCAGTGAACATGTGGGTGCAAATATAAAAGTAAATAAAACAAATGTTTATTCTTCATCTTATATTGTGGTATCTTCCATTAACATGAAAACAACACAGACACAATTTGTGAGAAGCATATATCTTCAGAATGAAACAGCCACAAATTAATTATTGGATAGTGTTAGATTGTTCAACCAAACATTCTATGTAACGAAAAAGTGATCGCTAGCAGCTAATCGCAGCAACATAGGTCATTTCTGCATGACACCACTGTCCTGCGATGGGAATGCGTTGCTGCTGGTCCACAAGTCATGCTTGCTAACGATGTCATTGCAATCCCACTGCCAATGCGTCCCCACTCATCACAATCACAGGATATTTAACTACCGGAAAAAATCCAGTAATGGCCCCCAATCATGCAATATTCCCATCGCTGTCAGCCATGTGGAAAGGGAGGAAGCATGATCTAGGTGCTTCCTTCCCCAGTGCAGCATGGAAAGTAAATGGAGAAGGAAGGTGTGTGTCACTTGCACTACCCTTCCACAGGCAGCCAACTGGGTGCAGACAGGAGTGTTTTTATCACACTCCTATCCTGGTAGTGGCACTGCCTGGATCGTGACAAGACAATAACGGAGATGAGTAAGGTGTGAAAATGGCCATAGTTTCGTAAGTCAGTTCAAAGAGAAACTGAAAGTAAGATCTAAACCTTTTGATGATCTTACAAGATATGTAACTGAGGCCCTTTTCACATGTTACCCATTCGCGCGGCTGGAGAGGGGTGTCTCGTGTGAAAAGCCTCAGCAGGAATGCTGCCACTTCCCTGCTGCTTGAGTTCTGCAGTGCTTCCTGGTCACACAAGCGCTGCCTGAATGCCCTGCCCCTTCCTACCGCAGCACAACCTGGGAATTGTAGGCTAGCGCTGAGGCAGGAAGCACGACTGGGCCGGCTCCCTAGGCTCCACAGGGCAGGTAAGTGTGTGCGGGCCCCGGGAGCGTTGTGTGACCATGCACCATTTTCAGTTTTAAGCCAAAAATGAAAAGGTGCATGCGCGGTCTGCGTGAGGCCCTTGAGCGTCACGTAAATGGGAGTGCGTCATGCAGACTGCTCCTCCCATTTATGCAACGCTCAAGGGGCCCTCTCGCTTTAGAAGTGGTGTGCGAAAAGGGCCTGAGTAAATTTACAAACACAAAGTCAGGCAGGGTGGTTGTGCACTTCCTTCTATCAGAGTAACACTGAGCATTAATTTAAGCCAGTATTTATTAGAAATCAGTCCAGAATTTGTCTTCACCAGGTAGCTTTACAGAGATGGTGGGTCACACAGAACTGCCATGCTGCTCTGGGGTAGATGTGAACACAGCCTACTAACCTCTCTTACTCTATAATCTGGAACCTCAAATTGCCAGAATACAATAGAGTAAAACTAATACATGCATGTATTTTGTTTTCTTTGTTTATTTGGGTGAAAACTCTTGTTTTCTATGAACTATTTTACGCTCTCTCCGAGTAACAACAACAACAAAAAGCTCTTCAAATAAGTGCACAGAGATTTCCTTGTGCCATTCTGAAATGCTTTTTCAAGCTTCAGAAAAGGTTAAGGATGTGTATTTTCCAGCTATTAACTGCAGAATGAACACTCAATTTTCTTGTTATGTATGCATGTTGCTGGCAACTACTGGCATTTATAGCAGAAGTATAAAAAGGAGCAAGGGAAGGGGAGGAAAAAAGAAATGTGGCAGCATCTTTAGGCTTAATTGGTTTTTATTTTCACATGAGATTTTGTGAATCTAAACCCACTTCTTCAGATGCAGTACCAAGTAGTATTAAGGTCTCATATACCACTCCATACTGTATCTGAAGAAGTGGGTTTATATCCATTAAATCTCATTCTAAAATAAAAACCAGTTAGTCTTGAAGGTGCTGCCACATTTCTTCCCCACCTCCCTTTCTCCATCCCTCCTTTTTATGCTGCAAGAGGCCAACATGGCTACTTCTTTGAAAAATGTTCTAAAGTGTAATACATCAAAACTTCGTTGTCAGATCTTGAGGTTAAACCACATAGAAGTGGCCCACTCCTTTGATTTGCTAACTGCTATACTATGGATCCCTTGTTCACTTCATGTAAAACAAGCATACCTATTTTCCCCTGTCAAATATTAGACGGTACAGAGCTGATGTATTGTGTTTATTTAATCCAGCACTTTTACCAGAACTACAGGAAGCAGAAGTAGGGCCAGTTCAATCCAGGTGTAAAGCAATCTATCAAAAAAAAACCCTCCTCTCACACACAGCAGATGTATTACTTACAGCGCTGTCAAATATGAAATGCAAAGTTCTGGTCACACAGTATGAGGCTGAGTACCAAAGAAGAGAAGGACAGAACTGGTACTCTATTCACTGCATGGGCAAGGATTAAACAACAGTTGCACCTCTGCTTTCAGACAGAAAATGGATGCAATGTAAAGATGAATCTTTTCAACTTGCTTCTTTGTCCTCACTTCACAAAAAGACACATTGTGTAATCTGAAAAATAATCTGAAAGAAGGGGGGAAAGGAGGAGGAATAATATGAAGTCGCCTTTCATATTCGCATTTGGCTTGGCTTGTTTTTGAACATAGGATTTTTTTTTTAAAAAAAATGAAGGATTTAAATGAATGAAAGACTGATTTTAGAAAACACAGTCCCTGACCTAGAAGTGCAGCTGTAACTTCATGATGAGGACTTGATCACAAATTCATCTTTTGATCCATGACAGTGCTTGCTTGCATTTTATTTAGCTGCTAATAGACTAACAGCCTGTGGCCTATATACAACATTGAGTTTACGTTTCCAGCATGGAAATTTTATTCCCCTTGCCTTTCCCTTGCAGCCTTCAGCACTGCATGCAACCCTCTCTGAAAGGTTTCCTAGCCCTGTGGAGCAGGGTTTGGGGTGGTAGGGAGGGATGACTGCCTTCTCCCATTTCCAATAATGGAAGTAATTCTATTGGCAAATATTCCACCCCTATTGGATTTAAGCCTCAAGCAGTTCGAAAATGCAGGTTAGTAGCTAAATTGGCTAGCAGAGAAGGGATTAAGCTGAAAGACAGATTCCTCTTCCTCATAGGCTAGCAGAGATACCAAACAGTCTGGTGGTGGAAGAATAGAAAGATGTCTCTTTTCTCTGCCAGCCCACTGCTACCCTAAGAGGTGGCAGCAGGTGGGGGCATTGGGGTCTACCTGCAATGGCAGCATCTCCTTAGAATTTGGGGGAATTATAGCTCAAAGGAGGCCTGAGAGAGGAGGGTAACAGTAGGATCTTTTCACCTATGTATACCAGTGGTAACTATAGAGAGGACTCCAATTAAAGTTCACAAAATATTTTATTTGAATTGACAAACACACAAGAAACCAGACACTATCTCATTTCTATCAGAAAGTAAAGCAAGAAAGGCTGGATAGAGAGAGACTGGGTGAAAAGGGTGATAGTTACCAGTCCTGAAGAAGGGGTCACAGCAGAGTGGCTCAGACACTGTCTGAAGGTAGCACAGAGGAACAGCAGCCTGGGGCACCACGTCCAATGTACCATGTCCAACATACTACAAAAAGGCTGGGATCAAAGCTTGGGTTTTTATACCCTATTTCCTGTCCTGAAGGGGTGCAGTGACAGAGCTGCAATGCAATCCTTTCTCACAGGATTGACAAAGGGGTCTGGAATGGGCTGACTGCATAATTCTGAAATGAAAAAACATTGATGGGACCTTGTAACAATCTCTTAATGTTTGGTCAGGTAGGGTGTATACAGATGGTCTCCATAGGATAAAGACTGAAGGATGGTCTCTGATCACTCCTCAATCTGGACAGTTCATTTTTCATTGTTTTTGAGAGTGCATAGAGCCTGAGGTGTTGAAAGGATTAGCATGAACCCATCAGGTCAGGGTTTTCTCATCTAATCCTCTCTGAACTTATGACCTGACCACGTCATAGGTCAGCTTGATCTGGCAATATGCTTTCTAGTCAGTGTGCCCTTGATCATGTTTTTCAGCCTTAAATATGTCCAGTTATCAAAATAGCATATCCTGAAGAGAGGGGTGTGTGTGTAGGGTATAGTAACACTGCTGTCACCTGCAAGGAATGAGGTTTCCACCACCTACAGCAATTGGTAGATTGCGAAAAAGAATTCTGGTTGTAACTAAGCCCCCATTTACACAAATTACATTTTAGTTAATTGACCTTGGACAAAGATGAGGGCTAGAAGTCAGTCTAGAGAGTGTACTAATTCTGTCTAGCGAGTGTACTAATTCTGGAGAGCAACCCAAAATGTGCTATTTTGATACATTTATGCTTGTAGCTACAGGAGGGGTGGGATGGAAAAATCAGGACATTGCCCCTCAAATTGGAATTCTGCCCTTCCCATGAAATTTCCTTCAGTCCTCACATTTCTAGCATTGCAATAACTTAAGACTTCAGTTGACCATTTAGAAATACATTTTAGACATCCAAAAAAAAAAAAAAAGGTTGTGGCGGCAAAGTTACCAAACAAATGGAAGCAAGCACAGAGTTCTAGGTGTGATGATTTTCAGTTTCTTACTTCTTACAAAGCTATAAATTAGGGGAATGAAGGCAATTTTCATTTAAAAGGCAGGATTTTTTTTATGAGTAGACAGTATCCTTCTCCCCACTGCCATCAGCTCCACCTCTGGATCCATTCCTTTTTTTTTAAAGTATCCTGAGGCAAAATAACCTAATAAAAGGTTCATGGACTGACTGATTTGCTGGAACACAAAGTAAGAATCAGACGCAGCTTTCTATTTTTATTTTTAATCTGTGTGATAGGAGAGAGTGAAAATCGGAAACTCCTGTCCATTCTTTTTTTTCATTTCTTTTAGTCTTTGCACACAAAGACAGCAAACAAGGCAAGAATTTTCTTTTTAGTCAGCTCACTGCAGACTGACTTCAGCAGTCTGAAGGAAGCAATAATTGATTTCAATAATTAATTCCTGCTGACTAAAATAATGTTGCTGTTTATGCACACCTCCCCAAGACCCAGTTAAAAGGTACTTTGAGTCAGGAATGCAGAAACAGTGACATTACTTTGAGGAGCTGAAGTCCCCTAACATAGTGCAAATTTGGGAAGGGCTTTTTAAGCCCCCAGGCTACATGACAGTTTAAGTTGTGCTTTTCCATCTTGCCCCATGGTAACCCGGAATCACGTTCATGGAATCTGAAAAGCTAAGCAGAAGAAATAGGAATGGTTCTGACAGCAGCAGAAGTCTCATAGTGTAATTCTGCTATCAGTTTGTTCAGGAGGGTGAGCTCTATTTGTTTTCCATGTTTTGTTTAACATTTTTTTAAAAAACTAGCATTACATCCTTTTTAGCATGTCTGTATAAAGGCTTTGCAGTAGATATCTAAACAAGTCTACTCAGAAGTTACCCCATAGACCTCAATGACACATACTCCCAGGGAAGTCAGTCTTTTGCAGCAAAGGAATGGAGCAACAAGAAGGGAAGAAGTGTGTGTGTTTGATTGTGCATCTGTGACAAAGAATGTTTTATCTATTTATTTATTTATTTATTTAATTTCTACCTCGCCTGTCCCCCAACCTGGGATCCAAAGAAGCATACAACATTTTAAAATCTTTCAGTTTTGTTTTGTTTTTGTTTTTTAAAAAAGCTCTTAATTACAAAAGTTAAAACACAATTAAACCAACTTTTAATTTTAAAGACACAAATTAAAACAGTATTAAAACCAAGTTAAAAACAGTATTAAAAGATGCTTAAAACATAATAAAATAAAAACACTATACCCCCATTAAAAGTGTTATCTGCTGCAACATGCTAAAAACAAGAAGCTTCCTTAAATAAAAAGGTCTTCACCCACCAGCAGAAAGAACGCAGGGCCAGACATGCATGGTGGGGGAGGGGAGGGGAACGTCAGGAGGGAAGGGATGTGTATAAATTCCCTCCTTGCTCATTTGCACAGAAAGGGAAAGATATTTTATGGTTTTTCTGCTTCTGCAATGGTCCTGCATCCCAGACCCTCATGAAAATAGAAGGCCGACTGTAAAATGAATAGCCTGTGTAAAAAATTCAACACAGCATCTCAACATTTTAAAAACAATACCTAGCATCCTGTTCAGTAGTCACAAAATCACAAGCTAGACTTACGCTCTCGTAACTGCTGGGGATTCACATTCACATTTGTTAACAACCAGACATGACCTAAAATCTACCTTTTCATTCTGTCAATGTCCCAACACAAGGGTTTCTGAGGTGCTGCAGACTGAGGCACTGGGAAACCAAGGCCCTTTCCACACACAGGCGAAGAAACGGGGGAAACCACATTGAAACAGACCTTACATGAGTCCGTCGCCACGTGGAGCAGTGCGTTTTCACTGCTCCACACTCCTTGGCATCCCGCGGTGTCCTGCGGGGCCCAAAATGGCAGCTTACGACTGGCGGAGGCTCTCCACCAACTGGAGAAGCTTGCCAGCCGGAAAGCCCACCCCCAGCAGATCTGCAGGCACACCCTTGCGTGCGCCTGCAAATCCACTCCGGGCACTGCAACGGGGCTGCACACGGCAGCACAATCATGCTTTTTAAAAACCACTTGAAAAGTGGTTTTCAAAAAGCACGCGCCGCCGCCACTTCCAGGTGCCCTAGCGTGGATTGGGGTGTGGAACTACGCAAAAGTAGTCCGCCCCAATCCATTTTATGGTGTAGACGTCAGAGGTCGCTCTACACCGTTTTTAAACCCCCGTGTGGAAAGGGCCCAAGTCTCCCAGTCATGGGGCACATTGATAGAAACAGTTGTGGCAGGATTCCAACAGGTCTCTCCAATTGTCTGTTTTTCAGCATGCCCCATGACCAGGAAAGCGCTGCAGATGTCATTTCCCAGTGCCCTGACCTGCAGTAGCATGAAAACCTTTTGTCTGGGGTGCTGCTAGGCTGAAAAGTTAGGGGATTTGGGGGAGATAAGGGGGGTTATTGTCAGACATAACTGCATTGAAGGCATTCTGCCATTATAGTTACATCTGACAATGCCCCCCCTCCAAAAAAAAAAAAGTCTGACAAGAAGGCAGCCCACATTGTTTACCCTGGATGTCTCATTTCTTTACAATCCATTATTCATATGGTATCAAATATCTGAGCATTTATGCCTCAGGTTTCAGTTATTTCAGATTGTTTCAGTTTCATACCCTCCAACAAGCCTAAGTTTCTGGAAATTTGTGAAATTAACCTTTTATCATTTACGTGATGCCTGTGAAATCTGTAAAATAATACAAATATAGAAAAGCACCCCCTCCCACGATTCACATCTATTCAGGATTAAGAGCATATAGGTATACAACAAAATGTTGACCTTGTCTGACTCCACTAGTCCCATGGTGATGAGGTTCCTGTTGTAAAGTACAGAGTAAAAGCACAGCCAGGCCAGATGTTTTTCCTATTAAATAGATTAACTTAGCCCAAACCTAAAATTAAGAAAACATACTGGTTCTGATTTACTATCAGTCCATGATCTGTTGCTGCAAAGGGAGCAATGGATAGTCATGAACAGCCAACTTGCAATTTATTAAGAACAGCAAGGGAATTCCATACCCTCACCCCTGACTGCTCTAAAAATGCTGAACGGAGGGCCCCAGCCTAGTGATGAAAGCTGCTTTCTGACAGTAAAAGCTAAGTAAAAACAACATTAAAATCATTTAGAGAATGGCTGGAAAAGTACTGGAGCAAAATACTCAGACCCCACAAAAGATACTTGTTTCTAAAAGGTATACTTTCAAGGCCTGGCTGAGGTTACTTCCTTCCACAAATGATTTTTTTTTTTTTCAGTTTTCTTGACATATTTTGTGACCCACAAGAGACCAAGGTACAGGTGACAAAAAACCCTTCAAAAATGAGTCCGTGCATTATTTGGCTTTGTTAAAATGTGATTTTGCTTTATAAGCTCCCCTTCCATAGCTGCCAATATGAAAAGGAAACATTGTGTTTTAAAGTAATTCATGACAGAGCTTATTCATGTCATAATTGCTCTGCTATTCGTGTCATGATAGAAACAGAGGTTGTCTGAGTGTTCTCTACAAATCTGAAGAAAACATTAGTATGCTTCTTTGAATTGCCACAGCTATTTTATAAACAGCATGTGTAGGATGTCCACAGGATAATTAAGAAATAAAGTCATCCCAAATATAATCTAATAGGGTATCTAGTGTCAGACAAATGTGTGTGTTTTTTCTGAAAAAGTATCCTACCTTGTCACCAACAGCTATTGTTTCCCCCTTCCATGTGCCCAAGACCCCTACTTCCTTAGGTCTAACTAAGTAGCCCCTGCTGTTTTCCCTGGACACAGCCATGATTTAGCAATGATGAAATATATTCCAAGAAGACAACAAAGAACTGTGACTGAGATCCTATTGGCTGGCGGAAGTGAAGGCAGAGGCAACAGCACCAATAAAAAGTGGAGGAAGTGGCATTGCTGATAAAAAGACAAGAAGTTTGCTGGATCCTTTGAGGTTTCCACAGAGCCAAGATAGTATGGAGTGGCTTGGACAATCGCCTGTGCTGTGGTGCAGGCAATTTTCCAAGCCATACTGCCTTGGCTGCATGGACTCTGTCCTGGAAGCCAAAAAATTGAGAAAGAACGAGCAGATCCACAGCCCTTCTCTCCATCACCCCTGCCTCCCTGCACAAGCATAAAGAATGTTAAATCATTGGCATAACACATCATCAGTGCTCTAACCTAATCTTGCTAGTGAGACCAAACGCCTCTGCCCTGGAGAGTAATCAGGCAGCAATATGAACAGCTACTTCTACCACAACCATATTCTTCACAATTCTACTATTCAAATATTATTCCAAGCACCCAAATAACAAACTCAGCAGCCCTGTAGGGACAGCACCTTCAGAATGGCAGCTATCTGTTTTAGGTAGAAAGAAGACTGCAACTCAATACAGCTGCCCTTTCCTCAATAACATGATCATTAGAATTTCATAGTACTGCCTCATAAAGTTTGTCCTGGCACAGAATGGTGTCGTGTTGTCTATGATTCCATAAGAAAGATCTCCAGTTATTACTAAAAAAACCCCAACACTTTCTTTTTAGTTCCCTGCCACATTCACTGATCATATTCATCCTCCTTTTTCCATTTTTCCCTTTCTCCTGCCCCACCTTTACTGGGACTTCCCTAGAACAAACCTTTCAAAGCTTGCAGCTTTAAGCAGGCCACAGCAGAGCTGAGAGAGGAGAGACAGTATTTTCCTTGATGTAGTTAGCTATTAATTCTTGGGAGCAGTGGTGCACTGAACCCATTCTAGGTTTCAGACCAACGTTTATAAGTGCTGAATCTATCCAAGGTGCAGAATGTCTTTTGTGGATAGAGTTCAGCAACTTGGATAGGTCCTTTAAAATGCAAATTAGAATCTCAAGCACATTCACCACCTGCTGGCATGGAACTGATCACATTCGACTGCCTGGAACAGACAATCAGATGTTGTGGGGTGGGGTGGGGGAAGAGGCCGGGGAAGAGGCCGATCAAAACTGGCCGTGTTGGTGGTGCTCACTTGTCATGCATCTGCTACTCTGGGAACACAGAATTCCACTGCTTGAAGTGTTATGGTGTTACATGTTGGGATGAGCATCCAAATAACTGTGTTCACAAAATGAAGCCTATCCAAAGCAAACTTCACATGATTAGGAAAGACCGCAGAATGTAGAACAGAGCTGGCCTTTCTATACAAAAGAAGCCCAGGTTAAGTGTTAACTTTTATTTCTCACTCAGCTGGAAGACAGCATTCCTCACCTTTGTCAATCCTTTTGGTACCCAGGCCAGTTAACTAGTTCTGTAATCCTTGCAATTACACCTATTCATTGTTTAAAAGCTCCAAAAATAAATTAATCATTACCCTGCAGCTATTTTTGGAGGACTGTATTGTCTGCCATTGATATTCTAACACCAAGTGAGGTCATAAGGTAAAACTGAGGATCCATCTTACATTAGTATGAAATAACATTATAGTAAAATAGCCTGAAAGTATTCAATTATCTAATGTAGAAGTTATTAATTTCATTACATCTAAAATAAATTCATGTTTCTGCCTGCTTCCACATCAAACAAAAACAGGCAGATAGATTTTCACCAAATTTGGGAGAGAATGCTTGGGTGATCTAACCTAAACTATAGGTGTAAATCTAAACTATAGGCTATATAGCATATACTAAATTCACTTTGGGGTGCCCTGGGAGCATTCCAGTTTCTTCTATTTACCCAGAATACTGTATTTGGCAACCAGTTGAGAGAGGCTGATGCAGCTGAAGAATGTCTAAGCACCCAAAAGGACAAACCATCCTTCTTCAGAGCTGATGAAACTGAACAATCATAAATTGTCATTGATATTCCCAGACAACACTGGACGCTACAGCTGGTAATTTAATATGCTGAAAGAATGTATTGTGTCCCAGGGTTCACCAGGAGAAGGGGCCATTTAAAAAAAATTATTTGAGGGACTTCTTTTATTTGTGTAAATGAGTCTATTTTTGTCATCCTGCTCACACATAAATGAGGTGTTCATTATTCTCTAGCCAAGTTCCAACCAAAATGTTTGGGTGAATGCATTGGCAGCATGGAAAACTAAGAACCCTGTGCTTTCATCAGTGTTCTCATGGAGGAACACTTACACAATTACCTATCCAGAACCACTTAGTTAATTCTATAGATGATAAAGGGTGTATGTCCCTTTATTATCCTTTTCCTGAGGTAGATAGGCAAATCTGCCAGAACGTCTGAGAGAAATGTAAACCAAATGAAGCTTTTCTTTCAAGCCCTAGACAATTCCAACCTAAGATCTAGTCCACCCTATAGCAATTTAACATAGCAATAAATATAAATCATTATTATTAAAGCATAAAAACAAAAATGAAGAACTACTTAAGTGTCCTTGTTATGTTTATTGGCAGGTAGAATAAGATGAGCAGACCAAATTAAACTAAAAGATACAATAGTAGTTTTGTGTTTGGGCTGTTTTCAAGGAAGCCAAAATGAAATCATTTTATTCCTAAATCAAAAACAAAACAAAACAGTCTGGAATCTCATTTCCTTTCTTTAAACCAGTCAATCTGCATAGGTAGTCTAGATTTCCAAGACCAACTGACCAAGCAGAGTCTTGCAGATCATTACTGACATCAGACACCAACACTGAGTAACGTTGCTTCTCAGTCAGGTAATTTAACATTTATCATTGTAACTGAGAATCTTAGTGTGAAGAAGTGTAAGAATACTGGGTTGGATCTTGAATGTTCATGAATAGAACTCCATTTACCTCTCATCATTTTAAAGTGGTTAATTTCTAGGGATGTTTGACAGGCTATAATCTATAACATCACATTATGGCTATATGTATATATATATTGCCATAATGAGAATGAATATGAACAGGATTGGGAGGGGGGAACATCTGATATTTACAGAATTTGCCCTGCACTAGTGGAATGCTGAAGGTTTAGCTAACCATTAAGCTATAAAGAATTATTAATCTGGTTGTTAAAATTTCCCTTTAGATCTCAGCCTTGACATTTCATTTAAACAGAGATAAGAACAATTTCTTTTTCTAAGGAATGTTTCCTCCTTGTACCCAACTGCAAGAGACTCAATTTAGGAAGATTTGCTGACTGCTAAAGTCCTATTTCCACATCAGAGGAAGAAGCAAAGTGCCACTCTCAGCAGTGTGAATTTGGCCAGGATCCAAGGAAGCGAGGGCTGACTTAGATCTCAGTGGGTGGTGACCATTATGCATTTGGGGGAAGCTGTTCAAACCTGGCAGGGGGACTGGCTGTAGCATGTGGGGAGGGAGTACAGATACTGAAGTCACCTAGTGTCATTAGCCTTCCCTGCTGTGGGTTACTATATCAAAATTGGGCTCTAAGAAAAGATTGCTGTTCAGAAGGATATCAAACAAAGCAAATTGGAGGTAATATGATGCTGTTAACATCAGACAAGCAACATAAAGTACTGGCAAGAAGCAGGGATTATGAAGGACTTCCACTGAGAGCAAGCATTTGGTTAAACAATGATACGGTATAGGCCATGCCCCGGCTTCCTCCCACAATGATTCGGCCTTTAAACAGATAGAGAACACAGGCTGAGCATTTTGACAAGCAGCCTTAAGCCAGGGGCAATTAGTCCAGTATGAAATGTGAGTCTATAATCAAACATATGTCCCCTTACAGTGCAGGAGTGGCAGTGGAACATATGCATTTTCAAACAAAAGAGAGAAATAGAATTCTTTTCAGTTCAAAGGAAGCTATCCATTAATACCTGAAGTCATCTTTTAATTACTTGCCCTATCTGTGCTGAGACAAGAAGTGGAAATGCTTCCAGTTCACTGGACTTCCATGAAGCAACTCAGTTCATAATTTAAACTTGGAATTTAAGTGCTTAAAGCAATAAAACATTAAGAAAGATACAGTTAAAGAGCTGTTGCTATATTTTTGCAGATCTTGCTTTTAAAAAGGCAATATCCTGTCATTTTATAAAACCGAACACTTTACAAAAGGGGCAACTTGCTGCAGCTAACACTTCTGTGAGACTGTCACAGAAGGTGAGTCAGCATCAAACTGCTATTCCTTGGTGGAGCAGACCCTTCATTCTACCCCACCCATAAATACATAGACCATTTCCACACAAGACTGGTATAGCGCTATGATTCCACTGTCAACATCCTATGGGATCCTGGGGTTTGCAGTTTAGGGAGGGGCCAATTGGCCCCTCCCTAAACTGCAAACCCCAGGGTCCATAGGATGTTGAAAGTGGAATCATAGTGCTATAACGGTCTCATGCGGAAATGGCTGTAGACCAGGAGGTAACCATCATCTGTGACATGAGATTTTTGTAGCCCTTCTCATCAAGATTCCCATATTTTGCGTCACAAATGTGTCGCCAGATACAAAATCTGTCATATGAGGAATAAAACAGAGAAATGCTTACAATGGAAAATTCCAATATGTCTTGTTTCTTATCTTGATGTTTTCGATGTACACAAAGGTCCACTCCAGCTAAATTCAGATGAGGCTGTACTAGGTGAGTGGGATATTTTTCCACAATGCCTGCAAATAAAGAAACTCTCGCCTTCAACTTCTGGATGCAACATTGGTCCATTCCCCTGCCCTCTCCCATTACTCAATCCAAACTCTGCCCTAAGGAACATAAAGTTTTGGGTGGCCATGTGACAAGAGCATGCATTGCTAAGAATTCTAAGTTATACTGATGGAAATGCACTACAGATCTAGCATTCTAGAATTGTCATCAAACAATCGATCCAAGAATTCCACAGTATGGAACCATGGCAGTAAAATTGCTCAAGCTGCTATAACTGTTCCCTGCAAACCAATGTATTCAGATTTACTGCAACGAGATCTAATCCCATTACTTGAAATGGTATGTAGTCATTCCTAATCTTATCTAGAGCAGATCTATATAAAAATCGTCACTAATGATGGTCAAATAGCCCATTGGATTCCTTTGCACAAGCCCAGAACAAAAACAATGAAGATCTTTGTAGAGAATGAAATCAAGCAAACGTAAAGGAACTAAAAGTGATACAAATGGAATTCCCAGCACATCTCTATACTTATCTACTCAAAATTAAGTTCCACTGACTTTAATGGATGCACTTCTATGCAAATTGGACTGAAACCCAGTGGCGGAGATTAGAGTGCACAGAGGAATGGTAGGGGGCATGGCTACGGTGTGTGAGGGAATGGCTACAGTGCGGGGGTGTGGCTACAGTGCATGGGGCATGGCTATGGTACATGGGACGTGGCTTTGGTGTGTGGGAGCAGGGCTACAATGGGACTACAATGCATGGGGGAGGGCAAGCAAGGAGCCAGGATGCCCCCCAAAAATTGCCACTGGGGGTGAACTGCTGCCATCGCCCCCTCATCCCTACATGACTGCTGAATCCTATCTGATACATCTAACATAAGTAAAAGTTAAAAAAAAATACAAGTTAGGAAGTCTAGTTCTGCAAACAGTAAAAGCATTCATTTTGTGATTTATGCCTGCCTACAAAGCAAAAGGGGAAGCCAAACATATTGCTGCAGTCTAGTAATGATAACAGTGGTAATGACTGTATAAAAATAGGATTTTCAACAAATATTCAAACTATATCCAGGAAGTTGTGTGTGAAACTAGATAGGGAGGAAAAAGTCAGTTTCAAAACTGATCCAAAGCAGAGTTCAAGGAAGCTTAGTTACGCCCGTGTGCTTCACTTATAAAACAAAACTTATTTCATGCAGTAGGTCTCAAATGAGGCCACTAGCAAAATCCTAATGGCATATTTATATAAGAACTGATGTCACTCAGTGGTATGTGAAATATTGTGAAAGGAAGTTTCATGTTTGCTTAGGTTGAAGGGCAGCCTGGAAATGGTCAAATGAACATATAACATGTCTCCTGAACAGAATGGAGGAGATATTCTTAAAGAATTTGATGAGGTGTTTAATGAGCTTGGATACATTATGGATATAATACATCATGTAATATAGATCCAAATGTGCTGCCAAAAATATATGTGCCATTTAAGCCCCATTAGCACTAGAGAACAAAGGAGATGCTGAAATCAACCGGATGATAAAATTACATGTCGTTGAGAAAATTCAGTTATCTAGTTCTTCTCTTTATTCTTTTTTCAGGAAGAAACGCCCTAACTTGAGCAACACCTTCAACTATGAGTGAGGGATAAGAAGGTGACTGAACTTTTCTTCTGCCTGCAAGTGATATTTTTATGTGATCTCAAAGAAAGGTATGAAAGTACTGATGTTCAGTGTTGACAGACTGCTATAAATTCCATTCCTCTAACCATTTATAAGATCAACTTTACATATACAAATGGCAGGAAATGATGAAAGGTGACCTGGAAATGCTTCAGCCGTTGTTGTAATTTCTTTGCTGTTATATATCACAATAAAATTATTATTACGTCTTCTTAAGTAGAAATTAAAGCAAGTTAAAGGGAGCTCTGGAAAGACCCAAAACAATGGTGCAGCAATGATAGCACTCTACACAATTTAGTAGCCAAATTACTTCAAACCAAATACCCCAAAAGGAAGTGGGAGTACGCTAATAGTTAGGTGTCAAGAGAAGGTGAGGTAAATCCTATTAGGGCCATTTTCCCAAGAGTTCTTAGCCACCAGCCTCATCACAAATACAGATGGAATTGGAGTAAACATCAACCAAAACAATGGCTATAAAAGCAAGTATTTTATTTTATTTAAATATCTATATTTTGCCATATATCATGGGATCTAGGGGAGGCATATAATTAAAAATGTATTTTAAAGTTTAAAACAATTCAGAATTTGGAGCCAATTTTGCATATACAAGCAGCATAGTAGCTTTTCACAATGCAACTATATGGAGATTGTTCCATGTGGTAGACCATGGGCAGGGGGCTACGGCTAGGCATTCTACTTTCTGTCCTAGGGCTCCACCATGAGGAATTATGGGGAACTGTCATACATAAATAGAGGTAGATTCCTACTCCCCATTTCATAATCCAAAGAAACTGGCTCTCTTGTATCAGGAGTTCAGAGCTCCCAAGAACGACTCATCTTGGGACCAGTCTCCCTTGGAAACAATATTTTAATCTTCTGTCTGTTGGAGCAGAACCCATTCCAGTTACTCATGTCATGCCATGGTGACTAAGTTTCACTGAACTCACTCAAGAAGTTCAGTTGTGATTGATGTTGACTTGTAAACATTACAAGCTGATTGTATGTACACTTACTTGAATGTGTGTGAATGTGTGCATTGATGGAACCAATATTTTTAAGGACTCTAATTTTTGTAACAAAAGAAAACAGAAACTGAATCCGTAGTCTGATGCAGAATTGTCAACTGTATTCTCCAGACATTGCTGGACTGCAACTCCCATAATCTATTATCATTGGTTATACTTACTAGTGTTGCTGGGAGTTTTAGGTCAAAAATAATATACAGAGGGTCCAGCCTACTGCATATACAGCTATAGATATGAATCTATGCACAGCAGTTTGGATCTTAAGTTGCTCTTAAGGAAGGGATCCTTTCATTCATAGAAGATACATTGATCCACCATAGGGTCCCTCTGGCAGAAGGAAGGAAGAGATCTTTGGTAATTCCCATTTTAGTTTGTCAGCATCAGTGCCACTTCCCATGGTTAGGAGGGTCCCCAAACCTTCAAAGCAGATGAGCAGGGCTTTGGGGAAAGTGAGAATGAGCAAAAATTGGATCTTCCACCATCTTTTACTAGTGAAAATATATTGTGAACAGAATTACCCTTATACAAGACCAGACTTCCAGCTTATCTTGGTATGATCTTACCACTACTGAAAAAAAGGATTCCTCAATATTTTGACTCTGTAGAGAAGGCAATGAAATTTGGTTTTCATTTTTAAATGTACTAGCATATTTATCCAGTGTTGCCCAGGATTTCTCATAGGTAACACTTGTTAGAAATACCTTAGGAATAACCTTACCTTATCTTCGGAGTTAGATGCTGTTGAAATATACAGATTTGAGATCCTGCCTTGTCCAGTACCTGTAACTTTTCTCTGTATTCCCCAATCCAATCTGTATTTAGAGTTGTTAACATACAGAGGTTCAGTTTCTGAGGGAATACACTGGCCTCCTTCTTCTTGCTGCTAGGCCTCATCTCCACAGCAACTGGCCTCTAAAGGCCCCTCCCTGAACTGCCAACTCTGATTCCATAGAATCTTCTCAGGCAGCCAAACATGTGAGGTCTTCTTCTTGGCTTCAAATATACATGAGGGATGTTAGAAGATCCTCAACTGCCCTCTCATTAGTATAATTAACAAGAATATTGATTAACTCTTCTATTGACAAATTATATGAATAACCGCTGTACTGTCAACTTCTGTACAAAGGTATTACTGCCAAAACTGGGAGTACATTTGTTACATCAATGATAGACTTGTTTGTGACACTGCTCTGTTCTTCCAGACAGCTGACAGAAGAGTTAGATAAGAAATAACAAGTAGTCAGTCTTAAGTGAAATACTGATCTTGCTGATGTATGTTTTATTCTGCTTTCCTAATCGAGAAAATGCTGTAAAAATGTGAAGCTTGGAAAATAGTTATCCTTCTGGATCATTACTGCTAGTAGGTTGGACTGAACGCAGTTCTGATTATCAGTGGGATCCTTTGGCCAAAGAAAACTCTTTTGTTTGTTTTATTGTATTGCATACTTTGCATTCTGTGTTGCTGCCTCACTTCCTACGCGGTTTCAGAGCTCATTCCAGCTCCATGTCCAACCTGTTCAGATAGGGTGGGTACAAGATTTCGACCCTCTCACATTCTCACCTGAAACAGCCAATCATATGAGGTCTTTGCCTGCTTGACACAGACAAACAACTCACAAACTCATAAACTTTGACTTTTATATATTAGATTAAAGAAAGGTAATAACAGATATTAGCCAGTGTGGTATAGTGTTAAACTTGTATTCTAAGAGAACAGGGTTCAAATCCAGACATGGAAACCCATTGTGCAGCAGTATCATTGCACAAAATCTTTGCAAAATGACTCCTATTGCATTTTGCTAAGTGTGAATGACAATAGAAATGCAGAAGCAGGCAGTAACTTGACTGCACAACTGAATCATTTTATATATGCATGTGTGTTAATTTTGAGACATTTTTGTCCCATTTTTCCTCTTGGAAGCTCAAGGTAAATAATCCCAAATCATAAAAAAGAATTTTCGTATTGTATCAGATACAACATGAGAGCCAGAACAGTGTAGTGGTTTAACTGTTGGACTCTGGGAGAGCAAGGCTCAAATTTCTGCTCTCCCACAGAAACCCACTGAGTGACCTTGGGCAAGACATACTTTCTCAGACTTAGAGAAAGGCAAGGGCAAACCTCTTCTGAATAAAGCTTGCCAGGAAAACTCTGTAGTAGGGTTGTTATAAATTGGAATTAACTTGAACACACATAACAACAAAAGAGGTTGGTTAATGTTCCCCCCAACTCAAAACTTTGCTGCGTTTATATATTGACAATCAATCTTTTCTGCCCAAACTCTACATAGAAATTACCATGGTCACTTTCACACCATGCAATTATAGTGCTATGATTCCATTTTAACTGCCATGAGAATGTCCTATGGAATCCTGGAGTTTATAATTTGGTTAGGCACTAGAGCTCTGTGGCTGAGAAATCTACCTATCCCTGCCCAAACTGCAAATTCCAGGCTCCCATAGGAGATTGCCATGGCAGTTAATATGCAATCATAATATTATAACTGTGTAGTGTTAAAGTACCCCATTATAGTAGTCCTTTTTAGGCATTTGCCTGAAACTGGATGATCTAAGGGGGCGGGGGCAGGCGGAATTTGCATGTCACCCCAACTTCCTATTCCTCACCACACTTGCTCCTCTACAGACCTTTGTACCATTAATGAATTTTGCTATCCTATGATAGGGCTGATAAAAGCCAGAGTCAACCTGAAGACACACAGAAGCAGGAGCAGTAACAACTTGAGTAGCTACTGTTCTACCTCATGCCTTGTCCCCCACAGTTGGATAAGCTGGAAAATTGATGCTGATTTTGTTCTCATTGGAAAAGATATCATCCATCTCATCAAATGCTATCAATAACTCCTGTTCTCATAGCCCACCCAGACACTCAACAGTGCATCCAGAAGGAAGACTATCAGGTTACACAAAGCGCTGAGTGTCTGTTGTCCTTAAGCCAACTTTAAATCAGGACTAAGTTAAGGATGCTGGTTTATGTGACCAGCACCCACATAATCTCTAGGCACTTTGAACCTTCACAGATCCTTCCAAGGAAGATACAATGGCCAAATATTTATGAATTTTCTATTTTCTTTTTGTTTGTCTTTAATTCTTTTTTTATAAAAAAAAATTAAATGCATAAACATTCTGTTTCAAAATCTGTTCTCTACATCCAGACGACACAGAGCAAAATGCTTCTGGCACTGTTTATGCACTCTGTGTGTGTGTTTGTACATGTTGCTACAGTCATATCCATACTATATATTAAAAACTCTTTGTTTTACTACCTATAGTAAAATTATAAAATGTGCAGTCCCTGTAATTACATTGCCCTTTGCCGTCTGTCTAAAAAAAGACTGCGTTCAAATTTTCCCCCTGTTTTATTTGCACCCTATTAACAACTGTTACTGGAGCTTTAATTATGCCCCTGTGATTGCAGAGATGCGGCTGACTTGTGTCATTTTCCTCCCAGGGGATGCTTTATAATTACCAGCATCCATCGTGGCTGCCTGTAAGCTGATGCTTTTTTATTACCAGTTCAATAATCACTGCATCCTTGTGAACATCTGCTCTGCAAGCCATGCATCGGAGGTCCCTGTGCCTGTCACTCGATGCTCCCTTGCTGTGGTGACCCTTTTGCCCTCACCTTCAGTTTATATCTAATTTGCTTAGCAGAAGCTCAGTCCAGATTGCCGCACAGGAATGCAATTAATGCTCTGCATTTGCAAACAAAGAAATTTTTTTTTTGCCTCTTACCTCCTCTTTTTTTTAAAGGTTTTATTATGTTATTGTCAAGTCCCATAATTTGTATTCACAGCAGGATGAATCAATATAAGTCCTGAGGAGAAGATGCATTATTTTGTTAGTGTTTTAGGCAGATAATGAAAAGTATGCAGGCTTGACTGGGGTAGGGGGAGTTTTTTCTCATGAAATATACAGTTTTCATGATAGGCTATGAATAAAAATTATTTAAGGCTATGTATAAAAATTATTCAAAACACGTAGGTGTAAATCCTATTTTAATCCTGAGTAGAGTAGACCCACTGAATCCATTAGATTCATTTACATGTTGATTCGCCATTCCGTAATTGGTTTAATGCATATGCTCTCTAATCAACAAAATGGCAGCCAAAGAGTCCATAACACACTTGGAGATTTTGTACGCTGTCCCATAGATGCACATAAAATAATTTCCTGCACAAAGTGAAGAGAACAAATTTCCATCTGGGGTGGCTCTGGGGCTGACAAGGGCAAATGGAAATCAGTCAGTATCTCCTTCCTTCCTTCCTTCCTTCCTTCCTTCCTTCCATCAGATGGAAGCTCATGTGCATCAGGAATCCTTACTTTAAAAGAAGAGCAACTTAAGAGCCAGAGATGTCATGGTGTAGTGGTTTGAGCACTGGACTACACCTCTGGAGACTAGGGTTCATATTCCCACTTGGCCATGGAAACCATTGGGTGACCTTGAACAAGTTCTCTCAGTCTCAGAAGAAGACAAAGGCACAGCCCTTCTGAATAAATCTTGCCAAGAAAACTCTATGATAGGTTTGCCTTTGGATCACCATGAGTCAGAAGTGACTTGAAGGCACACAGCAGCAGCGACAACAACAACAACAACAACAACTTAAAACTAAAGGTGCTGTGCATGGATTCATATTGGCTATAGTTGCTATTACCACAGATATTAACAATTTCTGCCCCAAATTTCTAGTCTCAAAGGCCACCAAACTTTCCGCCACATTTTAAGAGTCTAGATCAAGGCAGGGAACCAATGGACCATCAGATACTACCACATTCAAATTCCCAGAACAGTCACAGTTTAGGAAAGAGGCAAGATACAGAATCATAGGGTTGGAAAGACCACAAGGGCCATCCAGTCCAATGCCCTGCCATGCTCTATAGTACAACAACATCTGGAAGATCAGTGATGCCCTACCTTTGGCAGAGATTACTGGGTTTAGGTGGGTTACTATGGTTTCTGAGGCTCTTCTGATTTTGCAGGTTACCCCACAGATGCACATAAAGTAACTTCTTGTATCAGCATGATTTAAACTGTTCAGCATGATGTCACATAACACTGAGTGAGAGCCATGCAGGAGGCTCTGGTGCATCTGAGTTGCGCTTAACCTGTCTCTTCCATCCTAGCCTTTGTTAGGAGGAAGAAAGTGAGTGCTTGTGAGACTCTCTTCCCGTTAGATGCACCTTCTCTGTTTTGTCCATCTGAGCACATTCACAAACAGATGAATGGGATGTCTAAGTATAGATTACAAACATACAGTTCAACATGTGCAGGGGAGAACTGCAGCCCATTACTTTAAAAACATTTCTGGAGAATTGACCGCAGATCTATAAGCATTGGACTGTCCATACATAGCACTGGTATACTCAACTTAGTGGAACCCACAGGGATGTGTGGGGATGGTGAAGGCAGAAATAGTAGGAAAATGTTAATACATTCAGTTAATGGTAAATAGACTAGAAAAAAAACTAATTCAACTGCATTTACATTAAAAAGGGGAAATTTAACTATTTATGTTTAAATCAAAAGCCTGCACTAAAACCATTCCAGAATGAAGCTTTCATGATTTTGCTCCTTCTTCCACGCCTCTCTCCATTTTCTGAACATAAAAGAGAAGGAAACAGGTTGGAACTCCAATTTCTCATCCATCCTAGTTTCTCTGGCATTTCTTTTTTTCAGTCCCTTATAATGGTGTCTCCTTGCCTTCCTGCTTTCTGCAGTTTATTTATTCTCACCTGGATCCTAGCAAATATCTCAGGGTCAGGAGCCTCAAAATACAATTTCCTAGATGCAAAGAAGGCCACTGTGATGGCCCGGCAATTCTTAGCCATGGATACCTGTCACACTCACATTGCCCTAAGGTCCCTGCTTTAATCTCCCCTTGGATTTGGGACATTGGTCTCTTTGGTGACTTTGGTGGGTACCAATTTATTTTACAAAGGATTCCTGTAATGGTAAGCATGATACCCTTTGGTCTAGGCTTGAGGAAACCAATCAGAGTCAGGCTTAACAAAATCACCGATAGTTCAACTTTATTTTCTTAACATACAGAATGTATAATAATATTCAAGTGAGTTATGTCCTTTTTCTTCAGTCAATGCAGACACCCAGTATACATTCTCTTCCCTCTGATCCTCACAACTCATTCCTTCAAAAGTCTTCCTCCAACTGACACCACTTAACAATTTTTTTAAAAAAATCCTTCTCTCCATCACTGAAGACCTTCCTCCCCTCACAGAGTTCTCTGTGCAGGATAGGAGGGCCTCTGTTATTCACAAGTGTGTTTCACACCCTTTCATTCAAGAGTTCTTCAGTAACATTTTTTTTCAAGTTCTCTTCTTTCAAGTTCTGCTTTTCCTGTTATAGGCCATTTCCACACTACATTAGTGCTATTATTCCACTTTCAACATCCTATGGAATCCTAGGGATTCCATAGTTTAGGGAGGGGGCATTTAGAATTCTCAGCCAGAGAGCTCTTTGGCCTCAGTAAACTACAAACCCCAGAATTCCATAGGATGTTGAACGTGGAATAATAGCACTATAACAGTGTAGTGCAGAAAAGGCCATAGTAGCACAGCCACCTCCCTCCAGGTTGCCATTAGTACATGCTGCTTTAAACTATTTTAAATTAGTGTTAACTAATCTACCATACTCTAATCATGATTGAAAATAAGGTTTCCTACAGATACTTGATTTTACAATAGTTTGGATTTTGTAGTCTAAATGTTGTAATTCTTCATCCCTGAAGAACAAATGAATAAGAAGAAGAAGCAGTTTTTCAAAAATCCAAGAGAATTGGACTTTGGCAGCGATCCAGCTGGGAAATGTGAAATTTCTTTTCTCTTTAGCATCATCTCTCATTTAACTAATTAATAATTTAACTAATAATTTAATTCTGGAATTAAGTTAATGGTGAGCTTCTATCTTATGTCAGTCAATTAACTTAATAAATAAACCTAATTAGGCTGCCCCTCTGGGTTAGAGAATTTCCAACACAATTTCTGACTTAATTGATTTTAACTAGTTATTTCCTTAAACAATTTTTACTAGTTAGCTAGATGAAGGCAAGGCAAATGTATCAAATGGGCCAGCAAGACTTCCGTACACTCAGTCCATCAAACAGGCCACATAACAGAAAAGATACTGTCCAGTCTGAGTTCTTGTACTTTGCAGCGGATGCAGTAACTGCAACCTACTCCATGCACCAATTGTTCTATAAATCCATAGGACTGCCATGTAAGTGAAAATGGAATTATGGAGAACACAAGTCTGTGTGAACGTAGTCTGCTTAGTGAAGGATTTCACAAGGTCAGCAAAGGCCTAATACCACAAATCCATATTTATTAAAGCAGCCTCCAAATAGATTCAGCATAATGAATGCTAGGAGATGATTTTATCACAATCATAGCATAAACCTTTGTGGGGGGGTATTTTATTTTATTTCACATTCTCCAGATTAAGCTATATGTTTTTAGTAAACTACATATTCATCTTTTGGTATCTCCAATGTGCTTTTCCTGAATATTCTGAATGAAAATAAAGTTGATGGAGAGATTCAATTTTCAGAGGATATTGTTCTCTTTTTTTGAGACAGCATCAACTTCTATCATGAAGAAATTCAAAGCAAATCTTTTCAGCAGTACTAGACTGACTGGTCAGCTGAAACTTTATGGCCGTTTGGGTTAAATAAAGCAGATAGGGGAAAATATAAATTCATTTACTTACTTAGGAGAAGATCCAGTCTGTGAGACATTCAACACTTTATTTTATAGAGACTTAAATGCAGAGTTTTGCCAGGTGGTTACTGTAGTTCAATGGGTTTTCATCTGCAGATACAATCAGGAATACTTACTAAATAGATAATACGTTTTGCTTTTCAGATTTCATATATAACTACATTAGTTTCTTTAAGAAATTGCTAAGTAATCTGCTGCTATTTTCCCTGTGCAGCAATTCAGAAGGGGTAATAATTTCTAAAAGGAGCATATTACAAACAAGCACTAAGCATTAGCCGTTGCTTGTCAGAGTATACCAAATGAGAGATGCTACAAAAACTTCCAGTACAAGAGATGAGACAAGCCTGCTTCACCCTTGTTTTGCATCAGAATCATAGGGTAAGGGGGTTTAGTTCTGCCAAGTCCTGTATCACTTTGCTCTTCTTCCAGAGGAAGAAAAAAACAAACTTAAAAGTAAGTCCTCCAATATAAAGAGAGAGAGAGACAGACAGATAGACAAAAGGGGGGCTGGAAGCACTACTAAATTCATTCTTCTTCTGTCTCTTACTCGGCTGAGAACTAGAAATCTTCAGATTGTGCATATCTTTAAATAATGTTGTAGTGCAGTTGTTTAAAAAAATACTAAAATGTACATTAAAATATGAATTTCAGAATAAAATATATTTACAAATTCTTACTTTGTGGCAAAATAAGTATTCAAATACATATTTAAATATTATTTTTCATGGAAACATATTAAAAAACAAAGTTTCAGATGTAGGTAGAATGAGATTATAAATGAAACAGACTTGAAATTAACTGACCCTGTTCCTATTCCTCATCCAAAAATTTCCTGTACCTCTTATCTACTCTCCTTCAGGAAGAAGAAGAGGTCTGTTCGGCTCATAATACCACAAGCTACTTATTCTTGATGTTGGAATCCATATCACCTAATTGTGAATTGTGATGCTGTTATTTATGTTTTCTGAATGGATTGGATCTATCCTTCCACTGTCAGAAGCAGTGGTAACTACTCTTAAGAAGAGCTTGGCTGGATCAGACCAAAAGTCTATTTGGTTAAAAAGTCTATTTTATTTCCTATAGATGCCAAACAGCAGTTTATGGACCTTAAGAGCATTGGCTTCCCAACAACTGATATTTAGACACATGCTTTCTCTTATTTCAAAGTACAGGATTGTGCAGAAGGCACAACATTGTACAGATCTGCTCTTTTCTCTGTATATCTGCAGTCCTCCCAGGAGTCAGCAGTGGATTTGTTGCAGTGAGGGCAGTGAATCCATTCTTAGTTTTATATCTGCTTTTCCTGCAGATGCTCCAAGATCTTTTCTGAGCCCAAACTTGTTTTGGGAATACAATCCAGTAGCTAGAGGACTCCTGTACAACCCAGAGCAACTGTGGGAGGAGTGACCTTTTAAGATACTTACTTACTTACTTACTTAATTATTTATTTAATATCCAGCTTTTTCTCCAATATGGGATCTGAGGCAGTTTACAATATAAGGTAAAACAGCTCACACTTAAAACAAGGCATACTACAAAGTTAGAAAACAATGAAATAAACAGCTAGGTTAAAACAACCTAACTTTACAACAATTTAGAAAGCAGATAAAACAGAATAATGACAATAAAAAAATATAGCATACCATGGTTAAAAGGACTTCTGCTATGGTTAGTTAACAATCAAAGGCCTGGATAAACAGAAAGGTCTTTGCCTGCTGGTAGAAAGAGAGTAGAGAGGGAGCCAACTTAGTCTTGTGAAGGGGAGAATTCCACAGCCTGGAAGAAGCCACTGAAAAGGCTCTTTTCCCATGCCTTCACCCAATATGCTTGTGGGACATAGGCCTTTTCCACACTACACTGTTACAGTGCTATTATTCCACTTTCAACAGCCTATGGAATCCTGGGGTTTGCAGTTTGGGGGGGGATTTAAAACTCTCAACCAGAGAGCTCTTTGGCCTCAGTAGACTACAAGCTCCAAATTCCACAGGATGTTGAAAATAGAATAATGGCAGTATAGCAGTGTAGCTTGGAAATAGCCTGAAGAGAAAGCTGCATCCCAAGAATCTTAAGATATAGGCAGGGTCATATCAGGAGATATGCTATGTGCACTGGGGAGCCTCCTGTGAGCCTAGGGTGTTCAGAGTGTTCAGTCTGGCAACCCTATATGTGTGCTTAAGTTCTGTTTTGCTCATGCAGGTTTCTTCTTGGATTACAATTGCTGGCTTGCTTGGGAGTGACAAATCAGGATCTACTGATGTCACTAAAAGAAAAACTTAAATGAGAGTGATACTAGAAGGCCCCATTAAATGTCATGAATCTTCCTTCCAAGTAAAGATCCATATAACTGAGTTGTAAAACAGTAACCTGTACACTGATAAAAAGACTAGATAGATCTGAATACGCATATTTACATGTAATATTACATTTAGATCATATCTTTAAAGATTTTGTTGTTTTGTAAAAACACTCAGTCGCAGTGATCTTAGGAAGAAACTCCATTACACAACTTGGACAAGTATTGCCAATATAGAAATAGTACAGCTAAAACACCAAAATTGATCTAGGCTTGTTATGGCTGTTTGTAAATACTAAACAGGGTATCATAAAGCTATCACAATGCATTTATGAGAATGAAGAATATGGTTTATTTTCAACAATAAAGCTTTATCTGCAATGAAGCTTAAGTCATTCTCTTTTTCAAAACTCTTGCATCATTAATGCCTTCCATATTTTTTTAATTTCTCTAAATGCTACAAATAATTATGTTTTCAAAGTTTAAAGGATTGCAAGATTATATTCTTATGCAAGATAATATTCTCTTTATAACAGAGCTTTATCTAATTTTGCCTCTCGATAAGCAGTTTTGCTTTTTAATAAAAAGTAAGAGAGATTTCTCAAGATGTACATATACATGTATGTATCTACATACCTATTTCAAGCATTTATCTGTCATCTCTCAACCCACCAGGCCCCAGCATAACATACAATACATAAAACCATTTAAAATATTAAATATGCAAACAAAATAAGAACCTTTTATAAACAATAAAACCTCTCCTTTAAAAATAAATTTAAACCACAAATAGTTAAAACAGACAGGTGCAAAGGACCAAAGCCATGTGAAGCAACACTATCTTGTTACCCCAAAATGTGGGTGACTCAAGGTTCTACCCATGATGCCAGTACCTCTGGTTCAAAGGTGGGGAATTATTAGCTCAAATTAGGAAGCCTACAGAAGGGGGTAACCTAACAGGATCTTTGACACCAATGTTTATGGGGTCTTCAGCAGGGAGGAACCAGCCAGAGATTCAAAAGTAAACCTAAATGTATTTTATTGGGGGAATTAATCACACACACAAGATCTCAAACAGTCGTGTACTCACACAAGGAAAAGGGAGGAAAATTTGATAGAAAGGCTTCAGGGAGTAGGCAATATTTACCAATCCAAAAGAGCAGGGAAGAAACAGCAATATGGCTTAGACTTGCATCTAATGGCAGTACAAATCAGAACTCAGAGTGACAGAGTGGCGTTCAGTAACCAGTGTACTGCTAGCTAGCAGCTCAAAACTGGAGGGCAGTTATACACAATTTCTGGAGGGCATGGAGGTGAACGGCTCTCTGGCTGAGTAAGCAATGGAGTTCTCAGAGTGTACAACGAGGTCCAAAATGAGCCGATGGTTTTAGTATCGGGGGGAAAGAGGCTAATGGTTATCTGATAGCTCAGTGTTTGTGGATGTGTCTGAGGATAATGGGATAGATTGGAGGGTGAAGGGAAGAGGGCTTGAGATAATCAATGTACTGGTGGGAATCTCTCAGTCACTATTCTTTAAGAAAACAGAGTTGATAGGGCAAGCAGCAGCTTTTATCTCTGGGGTTTCCTGTTAACTTCCTGACTATGACCTTACCATGCCTAGGAGGTGTTTTTCTGGCCTAATTTCATTGGCTAGCTTTCTTCTTGGGCAGCCTGGCTATACAGCCATAGCAGGGTACAGTTTATGTTTTATATCAATTTCAATGTATGCCAGTTCATCCATATTAAGCATGGGGGTGTATGGCTGCTAACAGTCTTTGCTGTCTATTGGAGATTCAAAAGGAATGGAGCCAGACTCATGCTGCTACTGAGAACGCCTAGTCACGTATACCTGCCAACCCAGCTTTAAGGGGTAGTGAGACATGGGACAGGGGCTGCACTGAGGACTTCGTATTTCATTCAGGTTCATGTGAGAAGAGACAATGTTTCAGATATCCTAGGCCCTTTTCGCACTGAGGCTTTTTGCGTGAGCCGGGGTGGGCGGCTTGCGCGAAAAGCCTCTTCCGAGAGCCTGCCGGTTCCCCGCTCGTTCCTACCGCAGGCAAAGGAACAAGCGGGGAAGCGGCAGCGTCCCGGAGGCGGAGGCGGCTCGCGCATCCATCCTCCCCCGCTTGCGCGAGAAGCAGGAGCCTCTCGCGCCGCCCCCCGCGCACGCGGGAAGCGAGCGACAGTCGCGCCCGCCCCCCGCGCGCGCGCGCAAAGCGGGAGGCTGTCGCGAGCAGCCCCCCACCCGCGCGGAGCAGGATGCCGTCGCATCCGTCACACAAGCGCCCCGCCCCACCCCTTCCTTCCGCAGGAGCGGAGGGAAGGAAGCGCTACCCGGCCGCCTCTCCGACGCACCGCACAACAGGTAAGTGCGGGTGGGCGCTGGGAGCGTTGCGCGAGCGCGGGGTGATTTTCGCTTGGAAGCGAAAATCAAAAACCCCGCGCTCGCGCCGCTGCAGCCCCGTGAGAGCGCCGGAAGTGGGAGTGCGTCGTGTGGAGCGGCGCTCCCACTCCCGCACGGCTCACGGGGCTATTTCGCTCGGGAAAGCCCGTGCGAAAAGGGCCCTAGCCTCAAGCTGTTTCAGGCCTAGAAACAAATAATCATAGAATTGGAAGCAATGGTGAGGGCCATCTAGTTCAAACTCCTGCCCTGCAGAAATATACAACTAAAGCATTCCCAAAAGATGGCCATCTAATCTCTGTTTAAAAACCTTGAAAGAAGAAGAGCCCAGAAATCTCCAAGGCATTATATTCTACTGCTGTACAGCTCTTATAGTCAAGATGTTCTTCCTCATGTTCAGGTAGAATCTAAGCAGCAGTCTAACTTGTAGCTCACCAATGATACATCTGAGTGATTTAATGTGGAAGCTGTAGGTGATGACAAATGTTATTCAAACATTATCTTTCTTAGGTCTGTATTGGGATAATTTTTTTTCTTCGATGCCCATTTGGCCTTCTTGATTTGTTCTTTCAATTAATAGGATACTGTCGTTTGAGATTTTTTTAAAAATAGAGAGCTTAAAATCAGCATGATATGTTCTTTCTTTGGTGTCCCAGATTACTTGACTGTGACATTTTAGTCTAGTTGTAGCTTGAGATGCATATCTATCTATCTATCTATCTATCTATCTATCTATCTATCTATCATCTATCTATTCATTCACACACACTATTATTAGTGTAATTCATGCTTGGAATAACACAACTTTATCTGGGGGTTCCCCAGTCAGTACAAACTAAACTCACGTACTTCTTATACAGATACAGCCAATTTACATGGGCTGGCATTTTGCTGGGGATGTAAGTCTTTGATAATGGTCTTTCCTGTGTGCAGAACTGAAATGAGTTTTGCAACATCCATTTTCACCTAGGGGCTGCTGGGATGTTACAACTTATAAGTATTCATTGTACAGTGGTGGAGTGATTGATGCATGATGGCCCAAATCACAGTGTGCTCCAATATGTATCTGAACATATTGGTTAGGTAGTACTGGAGCACAACAGGAATGCCCAGTGTCAACCAGAAGTTCTCAATGTGCATCAGAAGTGCCCAATGCACACTAGAGCACTCTTGCTCAGCTTCACAATTGACTAACAGGGTTTTTTGCATTCGTGTAATGTAGCCACAGATTCGTAAAGATATGGCATGTAGACTGTGATAGAGGATCACAGCCATAACTGAGGCCATTTTTGCACTGGACTGTTATAACACTATTATTCCACTTTCAACATCCTCTGGAATCCTGGGGTTTGTAGTTTTGGAAGAGGCCTGAGGCATAGTGTTATTGTATTCATTGTTTACATGTATATATTTATTTAAGAGATTAAAAGAGAGAACTAAAAAATATAAAATGAGCATAACATTTCAGCTTCTATCTTCTTCAGTTGCTAAAGATAAAACTGAACTATATGCAAAGTGACAGGTTAGAAAACTCTGTTTCCAACATTTTTCAGTGGATGATGATATTATCCTCTAAGCTGAATCCATGTGGTGTGAGGGTCTTAAGTCTATAAATACAGGAATTCTCCCTTGTGTCCAAAATTCCTGAAGCAGGCAACCCTGTGTACATATGCTATTTTACAAGTATAATTATTGAAACAGAAATATAATACATCTAATTCTTGTGGGGAGTATGGATGGAATACATTTTTGTTAGGTCCAGCAATCTCATGGAAAGGACAATCTTAACATCTCCTCCAGCTTTTTATGAGAAAATGTGCACCTCACCTTGAACATTCACTTATTTTTGAGACTTGAGAAATAAAGTATTTCGAATAAATAAAGTGTGCACAAAATTAAGTGGATAAAATACAAAAAGGTAAAATGCACATACTTTTGTTTTAAAAAATGGCATAATTTGGAGAATGAAGGAAGTATCATAAGTAATGTTAACTGGGGAACCAAACAGGCAAAATTAAAGAAAATGTATTTAAAATGGAAGGGGTAGATTTTAGAACAGGAAGAAAACATAACCTGATATGAAACAGAGACAAAAAGAACATGCAAGTATGATTTAAACTGAAAAGTTTTCACATCCTTAGTGGATTTTTGTGAATTCTCAAGTCACACCATCTTCCCAAGTATGTTTGGTGTGTACAAGGAAGAGGACCTCTTCAGTGGTTGCTTCCAGATTTGGAACTCTCTTCTTGGTACCTTTATATGTTTTTATTCTGTTCTGGGTGTAATATTCTGTAAGCCACCTTGAATCCCAGTATTGCGGAAAAGTTAAAGGAAAAAAATAAGAACAACAACAACAACAATGATAATAACATAAACAAACAAACAAAACATACTCTGTGCCCTGCCCCCCCCAAAAGAGTTGAAAATTGCCCACCAAACTGCAAAAAACAACCCAGAAACTTTCAAGACTGACAAAGAGCAAGACCCCACAGATACATAAACACCCTTCAAAACCTCAAAAATCCCTCTGTTTTCAAGTGGGAACAAACTCTAGTCTGCCCACCTTTCCCAGCTGCCCATGTGTCAGCCATGGGGAAAAGCAATTTATCAATAAATCTAATAATAAGCTGAACCTAGGCTGTCAACTACTGCTCTCTAGGGCCAGTGCTAGTGTTGACTAAAGTACCATTTGTTTAATAGTACTCCGAACCCTATGAAATTCATGGGGTCACCATAAGTTGGCAGGCAACTTGAAGACACATACACACAACAAGTATCCAAAACTGTGTCTCATGAGGCAATTCTCTCAGTGCATTGACTCATACAATTAAGCCATAAATCTAGTGTTTATACACAGGGGATAATCATGCTGTAAAAGAAGCTGTATTTATTGCTAAAAGTTTGCAGAAGGAGAGAAAGTTTCCCTTGGAGAAACAAGATGCAGCTGAAAGAGAAGCTTTCAAAACAGGAGGGCAATATTTGGTGATAAATAGAAAGAAAAGATGTGATGGTTTATAAACTGGTTGCTGATAATCAAATACAATTTTACAGCTTCGAAAGTGCACGAATCCTGCTAATTGTTTTAACAGGTTCCAGCCCCAGCGCCCTGGATAAGTTCCAATCTGTGTTGATATACTCTGTGTAATAACATTTTCCCTGCAGTTTTGGCTACCTCTCCTCTTCCTTTTCCTCTGCTGACCTATTGAACAGAGTATGACTCACATTCATCAAATTGCACTGTTAAAGAGGTGCCGTATTCATTCAACACCAGAAATGTCTACAGTTCAGGGGCAAGTGAAGTAATTTTGCTGTGTAGTTTGGGACCTTTGGGGATAAAGTAAAAAGAACAGCATATCAGCTGGTATTAACTGGCACCATGTCACTGAAATGGGGCCTTGCATTTATTATCACTGTTGAATAAAACCTTCCACACCTATTTGAAAGGATGTTATTTAGGTTGCCGATTAAAGCTGGGAAATGTCAGATTTATAGTTGCCCATATAACCTTAATTCCTGCTTCCCTGCGTGTCCTTCCTGTGCACAGAATACAGAAGGTGTCCCACAGAAGACATAGTACAGACTGTATCGTGATCCCTCATGGGACAGTGTTAATTATAGTATTTCCTAAATTTTGCAAACTTAACTTCCTGTTTACATGTCCATCTATTATGTGGCCTTACATATCTATATCTATATATATATTTCCTTCATCCTGTGATGTTTGCAATATATAGGCCTCATAGCATGCTTTAAAAAGAAAAGTATTGGTTTGGGAGCTATTCGTATAGGTTATACCGAGGTTGGCCAGTGTTTTAACTCTTGGCAGCCCTTCTGTGGCTGCATTCAGATAAAACTTTTCAGAAGTTGTACCGAATGCACCAACACTGGAGGCAAAGCCAATGGATATGGAAACACTCCCTCTCTCTTGCATCCAATATAAATTAGTGAATCATCCCATACTAGTTGAATACATTCCTTTTTGGCTCAGCACTGCATCACTCTCATATAGGCCTGGATGGTCTTTTTGCAACAATGTAGCCTCTTCCAAAAGTCATGCACGTACTTGTTTCAGTATTCCTGTTACAATCATATTCTAGCTGCCCATCTCAAGGGCTTATATAGATAGCCAACCTTCCTGGTAATTGCTGAAATCCTGCATGAATCAATGTACTTAATTTAATTTCCTTTCCTTTCAGTTATTTACCGGTCACTCTATAACCAAACTTTTCTGGACAGTTTCCAGAACAAAACTGAACAAGATGCCACCATACCACCCTGAACATACCTGATCTCATCTGATTCTGGAAGTTAAACACAGTTGGATCTAGTTAGCATTTGGAAGGAATACCACATATCCCCAGGTAGAGCTAGGAAAGAATCTTACCTGAAACCTGGAAAGTCACTGCCAGTCATAGCTGACAATACTGGGCTAGATGGACCAGTGGACTCAGTCTAAAATGCAGCTTAATTTGTTCTGGGAGGAAAAATACAATAAGAAAGAGCAATGCAACCACATGTAGCATGGTTTTAAAACCAATTCCAAATTAAGTTGTGCACATAAAAAAGAAATCAGACTTAGGCCCTTTCCACAACTCACCTTTTGCGGAGCTGGGGTGTGGGGATTGCGTGAGCAGCCTCTAGCGAGAGGCTCTCGCATCCCAGTTCCTTCAGCTCTGCAGCTGCTGCCTGCTTGCACGACAGCCCCTTCTCTTCCATCTGCTGGATTTTCCCAGGCTGCGTTGGGGCAGAAAGCACAAGCGCTGCAGCTCTGGAGCTCTGCACGCATGGCAAGTGCACGCAGGGCTCTGGAGCAATGCGCAATTGCGCACCATTTTTGGCTCACAGCTGAAAATGAAATAGTGCATGATCGGTGCCTGCCAGGCCCTGGAGTGTTGCGCGATTGTGAGTGCATCATGTGGACCGTTCCTCATAGTCGCACAACGCTCCAGGGCCCTTTCGCATGGCAAATGCCATGTGAAAAGGGCCTAACTAAAAATCATGCCCCCCAACATGAAACAGTTGTTGTCTGTGACTTGTTAGCAGGATTTATGACTCTGAAAAACTGATTAGTGCAGCCAAAACACATCTGCATCTGGAAATGATAGGTCCTTTTTCTCCGTTATGAAATCTTCACTGTGAGACTTTCCTCACTGCCTCTATTAGAAACCAATGAGAGGGAAATGGGGGTGAGAAAATTCATAGCAGCAGTATCTCACCCCATGCAGTAAGTTGCAGTAGATCCTAGGAAAGGAGAAAAAAAGATCTCTCTAAGGCAAGGATGAGAATGTATGGCTCTCCAGATGTTGTTGGATTGAAACTCCCAACAGTCCTAGGCCGCAAAGCCAATAATGAAGAAAGGTGGGACTTGTAATCCAACAATATCTGGAGGGTGACATAATTCTGTCACATATTCTTAGGAAAAAAAGACCTAAAGCTGTCATTTCTGGTGGGGGACTTGTACTAGTCTTCTTAACATCTAATTCTTGTTTTAAAAGTCATTGAAGAGTATTTTATATGAACAATATTTGGTTTAAACTCACCTGGAGAGAAATTTACTCAGATGAAGAGTGGCTTACACAGCACTGGGGGAAGAAAAGCTATCACTGTTTCTATTAGGGTATTTCCACATACTACTAAAACAAAGAAAGGAATGGAATCCCAAATTTTATACTGTGTTCTGTTAGAAACCACACAAAAGCTTTCTATTTACACTTCAACAGTAAGGGATTGTTTGTGGCAAAGAAACTATAGGAACTTAAAAAAAAACTTCTTCCCATTACCTCTATGTTTGAGTGTGCCTAATATGGCAAACACATTTTTCAAACTATAGCTATATTTTTGGATCAAAAGGAAAATCATATATGCCGCAACATTGGAAAAGGGGATTAAATAATAAGGCCCATCCAGAGAAGTCTCTCATTTTTATGCATTTCAGTATTTTCTGGTTTTGTTAATCAGAACCAGATGACCTTCTCTTTTCAAGAGTGTTACTGACATGGCTTGTATCAAGAAGTATGATGTTTCCAACCATATTTCCAGCTTAAAGAGAAATGGTTACATTTGAATAAGCAACAAAACATGTGGATGTTTGTCTGAATTGAAATGAACTTATGAACCTGAGATTTCACAAGCCAGTCCTAATTATAGCCAAACATTGCCAACATCTGCTTTTTCATCCTGGAAAATGTATACCAAAAATCCTAGATTCTCATCAACCAAGCTGCAAGTAGAGAAGGAATTACTAAGTGGCAACTGGACATATGAATGTGTCTTCAGTGCATTATCTAGTCTCCCTTAGCCTCTCACATTAAAAAAAAAAGTTCTATATCCTATATACATCACTATAATTACACAGAAGCCCTCAGTTGTGGAACCAGTTGTGTACTGGGCATCATGACCTTCAGCTTGATCATTATGCAATTATCAATTTGTTTCCCATATACCAAGTTGAAAGTGCAAGAAAGGGCAGTGTGTATATTTGCAGAATATACTAAGGACCACACCTACACAAAATCTGAGAAAGTAAAACTTCTTGCACAACTGTTTCATACCAGCATAGTGCCCCAACATGATTCCAGCCATTAAATGCAACTTTTAGAAGCTTTCAACTAACATGGCCTTCGGCCCATGAACTTGTGTTTCTGCACTGGTTTCCTTTTTTTTTCTCTGATGGAGAAACTGTGAGGGAAATGTGGATCAAGGGGGGCGGGGGGTGAAGCTGATCATTAAATTCCTTTCTGATTAGATTACATAGTGATTTAATATCTGATCCATATCCAGTATGTTATCATTAACACACTCCAAGTTGATGTGATAAGAAGCTACTCAGCAGAGCAGGAAGTTTTTTCCTATGCAATCTTTGATAGAGCAATATCACAGAAAATGAAGATGGGGTTCTTCTGTTCCTTGTCATCAGGTTTCCATGATGTATAAACACTTGCATGGGGTTGTTGTGGGTTTTCCGGGCTTTGAGGCCGTATTCTATTAGTATTTTCTCCTGTTGTTCTTCTGATGGCATGGAACCATGCAACCAGATCCTCTGAAGATGCAGGTGAAACGTCAGGAGAAAATACTAATAGAACATGGCCTCAAAGCCTGGAAAACCCACAACAAACTATGGATTCCGCCCGTGAAAGCCTTCGACTTTACAGTTGCATGGGGATTCCTTAAAAGGATGTATGTTGTTGTTGTTGTTGTTGTTGTTGTTGTGTGTTCAAGTCATTTCCAAATTATGGTGACCCTAAGGCCAACCAATCAAAGAGCTTCCTTGTCAGGATTTGTTTGGGGGTGGGTGCCACTGCCTTCATCTGAGGCTGAGGGAGTGTGTCTTGTCTAAGGTCATCCATTGGGTTTCCATGGCTGAGTGGGGATTCAAACCCAGGTTTCCAGAGTCATAGCCTAACACTTAAACCACTGCACCACAGTTAGAGTCCATTTAAAATCAATCAATGAAGAAGCAGTCCCCGTTCCCACAGGAGAGAGTTCTAAACTAAAGACCTTGTAACCATTAAACTGATAGACTTAACTGATGGACCTTTATTTCTCTTTCTCACAAGTTAATAAAAAAGTATCATTTGGATAACTGGAATGATCACAATGTCTATTTAAGGCAACTCCATGAATTTCATGTTTTTTTCTTGGGCAAGGAACACTCAGTGGTGGTTTTGCCAGTTCCTTCCTCTGAAATATAGTCCACAGTAACAATACTGATTATTAACAGATGCCCTCCCACCAAAAAAAAGGGGGGAAAGTCAAGGCTGTGCTGAAAGAATTCTTCTAAAGCAAGAGAATTTTCACTATACCTCCAGAACCCTCTGTACTCCCTATAAATCTGCACTGCAGGTTGCCCATCCCAGTACTGAAGCACATTTTGAGGGTAGGCAGTGACTATAGGTCAGAGAGGAATTCACCCACCAGTTCCAGGAACAAAAAAGGAGGTTCTGAGAAAAAATACAGTTTGATTCAGGCCAACAGAACTGTGTGTGTGAACAATCACAGTGCAGAACTTGAAAAATTATTTTTTTGGACTACAGTTCCTGGAAGGCTGACTGGTAGATTCTGGGAGTTGCAGTCAAAAACAATAGTCTTTCTAAGCTCTTTCACAATGGGTAAGCACGCACACACACAACTTAGGGATTTGAATACTTTATGGTTACAACCTCTATAATATAGGCCCTCAGGTTCTGTCAGTTATGACCATGGCCATTTCTGCACTAGACTGTTTTAGCACTATTATTCCACTTTCAACATCCTATGGAATCCTGGGGTTTGAGGCCCCTCCCCAAACTGCAAACCCCAAGATTCCATAGGATGTTGAAAGTGGAATAATAGCACTATTACAGTCTAGTGCAGAAATGGCCATGGTCATTGAGTAGCTTTCTCCAACCTGGCCTTCAGCACTGCTCACTAAGAATGCTGGAAAGCATAGCCCAACACATCTGGGGGCTACAATCAAGGATAATTTTTTTTTTTTTTAAAGTGGATAAGCTTCATTAGGCTGACTCTTCTCCCTTCTCTCTTTGATGAAATTTCTATTTCCTTAGTTCCTTCAGTGTTGAATACCAGAAGGTTCATAGGGCCCTTATGACTAATTTCCTCCAAAATACAGTGTGCCTATTAATGAACCAGACAGCTTTGGCATCCAGTTGTGGAAAAAAAAGTCTTATGATGAAAAATAAACTTGTATAATTTTGAAGCTATTTCTGAACACAAACTACTCTTTGTTTGGTGTTTGGCTGTAGGTAATGTAAACTCAGCAGTCCCAGTGACAGCAAAATTGGCAAAAGACCTATATGAAAAGACTTGGAGTCTGTGTTTTGTTTTGTTACGATGCATTTTGGAGTCCATGTGCAGAAATTTCTAGCTCCTCCATGTTCCAGACACAAACAGAATTCAAAAACCCGTATATCTATTCTCTTCATTTATACTGTTTCCAACAGGGGGAAGAGCCTGGTAGTCATGCATCCATCATGGCCATCCAGTCATTCAGACATCTGTTAGAAAGTTGGGTGTAAAGTCTGCTTGATTGTTTAAAACGTTTTTCAGCATCTTTTATTTATTTATTACAACTACACACAAACCCAAAGAAAAATTGCCACAGATAAACCAGCATAAAATAGGGAATATTCACTCCTAGAGGAAGAGCTTGGTAAAAATTATCTTTTAGCTCCAGAAACTTCTGGAAATTGTTGTGCAAAAAAGTAACACTCTTGGTGATTTGAGAGGCCACAACCAGAGCCACATGAAGGTTTTCATAGGCGATTGGCACTCTTGTATTTCTCTCCCCACCTCACCTTGATTAAGGGTGTTTCGTAGGTCCTAAAATCCTGTTTTTGTGGGCCTAAAATTTTTGCAGGCCCAAGGCACTATGCCTAAAGTCCCCAATGGATAAGGCAGAAGTTTACAGAGACCAGGGCGTGAGATGTTAAGCCACAGATTTGGGATTAAAGTAATTCAGTATTACTGGATTCACTTGTTTACTGCTCTGCATTAATTGTGGTGGTGGTGGTACTATTAAATAATGAGAAACATTCTGAACTCACAGTTAAAATACAAAGTTCTCCTCACATTTTACTCAGATTTTTGGAAATATGACAAGGAATCCAAACACTGCTAACCTCCCCTCCCAACCCAAGAAGAGGCAGCAGGGGGAAAGAGTGTTCCAAACAAACAAAATGTTGATCTGCCTTTTATTAATTTCATTTTTTATCTCGTTGTATACAGACATTTGACAGCTATGACATTCACGGGCATGCATTTGAAAAAGAAGACATAAATATTCAGAGACATATTAGAATGCTGTTCGATGTAAGCACCTGTCTACTTAGTGTTGACAGAAAATCATTTACTTTGCTTTATGCATGTTCTCTCTGGAGACCACTGAGGTCCTATTTTATTTAAAGAGCTGGTCCCAACATCAGTACTTCCTCTTGAAAATGCAATATATACAGCTAATTATATTTATCGAGGAAACACTTTTGCTTTATATTTTCAATAATCCTTAAACAATTTTGTCAGTTCTTTGCTTCAGAATCAGCTTCCCCCGGGCACCAGAAGGCACCTGACCTCATGATGTCTTTATTTATGACATCACAAGAAGAAGTAATGCAATCTGTGATATCATAAAGATAGCAATCTCTATAAAGATGTGCAATGATGTAGGCAGTAACATTTTCTTCCTGGCTCACTCATAGAATAGCTTCAGTTCACTTATTAAGAACATTTATCCATCACTGCTCAGTGCCACAGATGTTGCCACTGCTCACATTGAGGGTAGATGGCTTCTGATCCTATGTTAATCTAAAATAATGACAAAAGTACTAACAATTATCTTTCTTTCAGGGCTGAAGGCATAGCTAGCCTAAGACATCTCATTATCTGAGTCGGAATGACAAATCCTTCCACCTCATCCAAGTCAATTTTACCCAAAATAAACTATTACAAGAGTCAGCATGGTGTAGTGGTTTGAAGTGTTGAACTAGGACTCTGGGAAACCAGGATTCAAATTTATGCTTGGTCAGTGTGACCCTGGCCAAATCACACTCTCTCAACCTCAGAGGAAGGCAATGGCAAACCTCCTCTGAAAAAAATCTTGCCAAGAAAACTCCATGACAGGTTCACCTTAGGCCATTTCCTCATGACAACACTTTCCTATGTCATCCATTGCAACCCTGGCAACACTCTCCTGGGATGGAGGGGAGCTTTGTCCCCAAAGCTCCCCTCCGTGCCTGACTGGCTGCCTGCAGAAGGGAGCGGAAGGGACATGCTCCTTTCTTCTGCACCATAGCCAGCCTTCTTCCCATGATGCAGTGGGGAAGGAAGCAACTGATCATGCTTCCAGCCTTTTTGCATGGTTGGTGGCAGTGGAAGCCTTGTGCAACTGGGGGCCATTGGCGGAGTTTTTCCATCAATGACATACTCCACGATTGCACCAGCTGAGGATGAGAGAAGAGTGAGACCATGACGATGTCATGCAGAAGTGTCATTGCAATCTTGCTTCTCTCACATCCTCATGCCAGGAGGACACCATCCTATGGAGAGGGCATTAGGGTCACCATAAGTTGGACATGACTTGAAAGCCCACAACAACAACAAACTATGTTATTTTGATAGATGAGAGAGAAAATCCATGTCCTCGGCACAATGGAAATTAAGATACCCATCTGCCTTTCCGCAGCAGTAAAACAACAAAATAACTAATAATCTGTCATCCGTTTATGACACTCAATTTTTTTCTGCCCAAGGTGACTATCTCATTCTGCCAAACTATAGGCCCTCAAGGAATGCTTGCCTTGAAATGGAAATATTAGCAATCCATTTCTTCAACCAGCTTCCCTTTCATATAACAGTTTTAGCACTATGATTCCACTTTAACTGCCACGGCTGCATCCTTTGGAATCTTGGGGTCTGTACCTTGTTAAGGCATGAGAGCTCCCTGGTTGCAAATGCTCAATGTCCTCCCAAACATGCAAATTCCAGGACTGCATGGGATGCAACCATGGCAGTTATTAAAGTAGAATCATAGTACTATAACTGTGTAGTGTGAAAAGGCCCCAGATTTCTGTTTGGCAATTCATACCATGTAAAATCTGTCCTGATTTTAGAGTGAGTGCTGGTTCAGTCAAAGTGATCTATTGGACAGTCAAATTAGCACAGAAAATTAAACACAACAGCCAGGCTACACCTGCACAAGTACATTTTAAAATCTTGCAGAAGGAGATCTCCTGTATGACCTTGACACCTGGCTGCTAAAGACCTTTTTGTCACCACAAAGTCTGCTGTGAAAACACCATCTTAGGTATAGGCCTACTGGACTCATCCTTTTTACACTTACATCCTCATGCTCCATATTTCAACAATAGAAATCTCAGAACAGCTTACTACCTAATACTGCTTGCAAGAGTCATTCTGGTGCAAAAGATGAAGAGGCAGTATCCCCTTCCTTCTGCAGCCTTCCATGGTGCTTTCCACACCATCCCACAGAGGGTTCTCCTAACTCATCAGTGCCTGGTTTGGTGGACACAAGGACTGCAAGAGGTGGGAATCAGTGAAGACCATACTCTTCCCCTTTCAGCCAATAAGAAAACTCAACTGGTTGAAAAGCCTGCCAGTGATGGAAGGAGACCTTTCATCCACAGAAGGCTTTTGCTGCATCCAGTTTAATGGAACAACAGCATCAGAGAGCAAAATGCAAATACAAATGAAAAGCTAGATTTTTTTAAAAAAAGAGAAAAATTCTAATATTAATAAGTTATGATAAGTAGTAAATGAATGGAAATTTAAAAATCAAGTAACTATATTCTCAAATGGATTTTTTTTTTGAAAAATGTTATTTTTCTGAAACTCATTCTAGAACAGTGCAGATAAACACTGTGAGAAAGGGGGTTCCAAAATGAGGATAGTAATACCACTACTAAAAAGGCCCTCCTGTTTATGATTGCCAATTTGATTTGGAACTAGGGTTGTTGGACTGAAAACAGAAGAGGGCTCCTTACCTTTAACGGTTGTATAAAAGAGGAAATTACATCAGGTATTGCTTGTCACAGAGGCAGGTAACAAGCAACATTATCTGAAATTCCTTCTTCAACACAACCATTAAAGGTACAGGGTTCCTCTCCAGTTTTTATACTGGCAACCCTAGTTGGGCCATTGAGAGATACTGGAACAGTTACTGTAAATAGAAGAATAGTCCTATCCTGTTCATGCAAGCAATGGGACACTGCCATAGTTATACTGCCACACACAAATTTCTCTCTATTATTCTTTCAGCCATGTGCTTAGACACAAAAGAAGGTGAAAAAACAAAACCGAACTGAAATTACTGTCCACAACTAAATAACTGCAAAGCACAAAGTAGACTTTGTATAGGGAAGCAGCATCTCCGCTATACTTATCTATTTAAAATAAGAATAATAATTCATTCAAACTGTGGGACATACTTAGCAAAGGCAACTAATTTTACTGGATATTTTTGTGCTTGTTTTCAGAAAGTAAGTTTTAGGAAGCACAATTCTAAGAGGATCTGTAAGGCCCCCCCAAAGTGTGAACTTGATGCCATGCCTTGTCTTCTTTGTGAAGAGCCACAATTCTACTGGATTAACACGAAAACCAGCATAAAGCCCATCATGTGAGATTCATGGGACAGAACAGAAAATATATCAAATGATCAGAAATGTAAACAGAGGCAAGCTAAAGAGAAGAGAAAGTAATTTTGAGAAGTGAGGATAAAAGTTATGATATTTTAATACATTTCATGTTACCTGACAGATATATAATGATGTTAATTAAGTCCTGATGATGTAGCTTGGGCAAGAGGAGAGGGGAGGATGGGGAAGCAAGGAAAAGAGGTTTCCGAAAAACTGAGAAAAATCATTAGTTTTCCACTGCAAAACCTTACAATGCTGCCACCTCTAGACAAAATGATGTCATAACACCTCTGCATAATTCAGCTCTACATTTCTTCACAGCCACACAAAGAATAGTGAATGAGCAGGAAGGGGATATGGAATTCAAAAATGCAGGTGCTTGCTTGCAAACAGTTAATTCACCAGGTGATGTGAAAGAGTATCTATTTCAGTCTAGTGAACTTGCCTCTCTTCTATTATTTAATTAGAGTTGTGAAACAGCAAGCCAGCTGTCTTTTGAATTATGAGCTGTGTGAATCCGGATCACCCGTGGATCCCTCTGTTCAGTTAGACAGACTCTTTTAATAGAAAATAGTCCCCAGCTCTTGCACTGTCTTCTCTTCTTGTTTATTTTCCCTTTCTCTTTCTCCACAGAACACATCCTTGGCTTTGGAACATAGGCCCTTTCTGCACCCGGCTATTAAAACGGGGCAGAGCAACCTCCAATGCAGGTCTTCTGCACCGTGGAGTGGACTGGGTCAGACTACTTTTCATAGTGCCATACCTCAGTCCATGCAGGAGTGACTGGAACTGGCTGTGTGGCATGTTTTTGAAAACCTCTTGTTATAGGTTTTTTAGAAGCACGGAGCGTACAACCCCGTGCCACTCTGTCGCCCAGCTCCGGAGCAGATTTGCAGGTGCGCGCAAGTGTGTGCCTGCAGATCTTCTGGGGGTGGGCTTTCGGCTGGTGAGCTTCTTTGGTTGGTGGAGAGCCTCCACCAACCGGAAGCCGCCATTTAGGATGCTGAAGAACTGTGGAGCGGCAAACTTGCGCTGCTCCTGGTTGCGACAGACTCGCCCGGATGCCGGAAAAATCTGGTGAGTAGCATGTTCGAGCGTTCCCCCCCCACATCTGGAAAGGGCCATAGATTGAGCACATTAAGAAAATTTGACTTGACTGAGGCCATTTCCGCACTAGCCTGTTATCGTGCTCAAAGGCCCCTCCCTAAACTGCAAACCCCAGAATTCCATAGGATGTTGAAAGTGAAATAATAGCACTATAACAAGATAGTGCAGAAATGGTCTGGGTATTTATACAGGAGCATTATTCACAACAATATTGATAAACCAGCTGCCAATGGAAGTGTCAGCTGTAAGACCAGGTAGAGTTGAGAGGATAACCTGGTACCATCTAGTTGGCTATAAGGCTTCACCTTAGAGTGAACAAGTTTATGCTGGATTGGCCAGCTACTCAACTTTATAAACCCAATATGTACAATTGGGAAACACTGTCTGGTAATTTATAAATTGTGTTAATATGCTATTATTATCTTTATTTATGCCCTGCTTTTCTCCAAGGTTGGGAATCAAAAGTTGCTTACAACAATAAAAAGATATAGTTAAAATAGTATGTCAATGAGCTGTTAGCTGTGTATTCTGTATGTATTATTACTGCAGAGTTTGTTTTAATTGTGCATCAACATTAAAGCAAATGAGGCAGCAATACGAGTTGTCTGGAGCAGAGGGATATATGGCAATTATAGGGTAAAGTGTCATGACAAAGGAAGGAGAGAGAGAGGCTTACGTTCTATTCATCCTGCCGTCCAAGATAACTTGGAGAGTGAAGCAAGCCACCCACAAAGCCTCACTTTGCTCCTGTGTAATGCCACATAAGTTAAAAATAAAGTACCTATAATCTATGGTCTCCTTATGAATGGCATGCTTTACAGAAACTCGGCTGGGAGATGATAGTGGCTTGACATGGGTTCAGGCTCTCCCAGTGGGGTACTGTATTAGTGAGCAGATGAGGGCAAGTGGGCTCGGGGGCAGAATAACCATGGTCTCTAAAGACCATCGCAACCTGATCAGATTACCTGAATCACATTGAAACTGTATGCCTGAGTCTGAAGACCAGGGAAAGACTAGGGATTCTGTCAGTCTACCAGCCACCCACTCCCTGTCAGACTTCCTGGATGAGCTTATGGAACTGGTCTCAAAGCTGGGGTTGGAGACACCCAGACTTTTGATTTTGGGTGATTTCAACATGCTATTTGAGATCAGCCTCTCAGGTGCAACTTGGGAGTTCATGGCACCCATGGCAAACATGGGCCTATCCCAATTGGTCTCAGAATCCACACACTCGGCAGGTCAGATCCTTGTTTTCAGTTCTAAGCCTATGGATCTTGGGTGGAGGTGGACATCTTCAGTACCGTCATGGACAGATCATTTCCTTGTCATAGTTAGTATCACAGCTACTATCTGTCCCTGCAGGGGTGGTGGACTTATTAAGATAGTCTGTACTCAAAGACTAATGGATTCATCAGGATTTCAGAAAGCCTTAGAAGGTTTTATGGCTGGTATCACTGGCAATCCTGTTGAAGCCCTGGCTGATAGATAGAATCAAGAGCTGACCAGGGCTATTGACACAATTGCTCCCAAACATCCTTTCCAACTTGTTATGAACTGGACTCCTCGGTACACAAAAGAAATCAGGGAGCTGAAATGGGATGGATGATGACTGGAGCATAGATGATGGAAAACTGAACTTAAATCTGACAAGACACATTATTGGGAACATCTTCATTCAATACGAAGAAAGGCTTCTTCTCTGCACATATTGCACCTGTGAATTTGTGTCCAGATGCATGTATTGCTACCTTATAGGAATGGGTGGTGAGAGATCTAACTCAGGCACCTTCTCTCCTGAATCAAGTTCTAGAGCCTTCAGCAGTCCACTATAATGCATTTAATGATCATGTCACAGAGGAAATCTCTCAGATAAAAGCCAACTCAGATGCCATTGTTATAGCAGAAGTTGACAATGAAGTGTCTAACAACCATGAGTAGTATTACCTTGTATCAGTTTCAGATCACAGATGTGGACAAGATGTTAGAACAAGTAAGGAAGACAACTTGTCCTATTGATCCCTCACTTTCTTGCCTTGCTGTCCAGAGAGAAGATGCAGTTAGATCTCAACTGCAAAATATTATTAATGCATCTCTCAGGGAGGAAAATTTTCCATCTTGTTTTAAAAAAGTGGTAATACAACCATTTCTTTAAACACCCTCCCAGGACCCCATGGATTTTAACAACTATGGACCAGTATCAAATCTTCCTTTTCTGGGCAAGGTGATTGAGAGGGCAACTCCAGACAGTCTTGGATGATACAAGGTATTTAGACCTCTTTCAAAGTGGCTTCAGTGCTGGATACAAAATTGTACTGCTATGCTTTAGTGGATGATCTTTGCCTGACCATTGACAGGGGAAGTGTGTTGCTGCTGGTGCTTTTGGATTTCTGAGCAGCATTCTATACCATCAACCATAGTATCCTTCTGGAATGCTTGAGAGGTCTGGGAACTGGAGGCACTACACTTCAGTGATGACAGTCCTATCTCTCAGATAGATTGCAGATTGTGGTGCTTGGAGACAGCTACTCCTCAAAAAAAAGGGCTGTTATGTGGCATACTACAAGGTGCCATTCTATCCCCACTGCTGTTCAACATCTACATGAAATTACTGGGACAGACAATCTGGAGATATGGGGTGGGGTGCTATATTTCTGTGTGGCTTCATAAACAGCCTTTGCTAAGGATAGTGTGCCTCCTCTGAATAAACACCTAGAGGAGGTAACAGGCTGAAGCTGAATCCAGACAAGATAGAAGTGTGTGTTGTCAAGGGTCCTTACCCAGGTTTCAAGGTGTATCAACCAGTCCTGGATGGGGCTTACAATCCCCCTAAAAGACTGTATTCACAGCCTGGGAGTGTTTCTGGGTTCTTCACTTCTGGATCCACCACTCAGATAGATGCAACTGACAGGGAGTGCCTATTATCAGCTTTGGATAGCTTTGGATACCAAATAGTACACCAATATTAAAATCACTCCATTGGCTGCCAATTAGTTTCCAGTCAATATACAAAGTATTGGTTGTTACCTCTAAAGCCCTACGTGGTTTGGGTCCAGGTTATCTACAGGATCTCCTCCTCCCAGATAATCCACCCAGTATACTCAGGTCCTCTGGAGAACATTTACTCCAGTCAGCCAGGACTAGGTTGGTAACTGTCACCCAGAAGACTTTTTCTTCAGCTGCCCCTGGACTGTGGAATAGCCAACTGAAACTGAGTCAGCAGCTGAATACACTGTCTGAACTTAAACATTATTAAAGACCAGTCTCCTCTAGCAGGCTTATTCAGATTATTTTTAAACTATGAATTTTAAATTATGAATTTTAAAACATGGACTGATTGATTCAATATGTGTTGGTCTTAGTTCCTTTAAATTGATGCTATGTGTTTTTAACTGGTTTATGTGCTTTTAACTGTTTTATGTGTTTTTAATTCATGTTAGATGTTTTAACTGAAGGTGTTGTATTTCATTTATTTTAATCTATTGTTCACAGCCTTGAGCCATGAGGAGAAGTGGTAAGAAATAAATTATTATTGTTATTGTTTATTGTTATTATAAAATGGCCTCTCGTATATGGAAAAAAGGCAAAACAACCTACCATATTCCAGTTTTGGTGCCATGGCTCCCTGAATATACATCTTGCGTGCATAGCCCTAGACTGGATTTTTCTTATTTTCACCAACATTTTCTGATTTAATTTACCTCATCCATAAATGCCTTCTTTCAAAACAGTTCTGTTCCACTATAAATCATAATCTACAATAAGGTTTCTCAGGGAATATTTCACATGATATGGCATAAGTGGCATAGAGCCAGCAAAGAACATCTCATACCCTCCAGATGAAAACTGGGGTACATGTGGCCAAGCTGCTTCAAAGTGAAGTAAAGATGGCAGAACTTATTAATGAAGAGAGGCTGTAAGAGTTTGCTTTTGCCTGAGTCTACAGACAAGGGCAAGATTCCACTCACTCCTCTCTCCTCTGCTCAGCTATACAAATACAAACTACTTTTACAATTTGAACTCAGTTTGTAGCAATGGAAGTAAGCTGAGGACAAAGGGCGAAAGCAGCAGGAGGAGAGAGAAACTGGGACATTTTAAAAGCTGCTGAAAAACCAGGACAACAGAGGATTAATCAGGACTGTCCCTGTCAAATTGGGATAATTAGAGGGTATGACATTTCTTACTACATCATCAATCTTGCATGGTTAAAATGAGCATAAGAATGAAGAACATAAACATAGGCTACCTGGATCAGACTGACTGAAATTTTTAACCAATGGAACACTCAGTAGGTCCACTTTTGCACTTGGGTACATGATGCTGTGAGAAATGTATTCTGAAACCAACAGAAACAGCCAGGTTATGTGGAATGAGTATATTATCTTCTAGTTTCAGCCTGGCATTCAATCTCTTGTTATGGTTTTTCTTTCCCTTCCCTCCATCCTAGTTGCATTTTTAAGAGATCACATCACTAGGGTTTTTCAGCATCTGGTCAATTTTAATGAGTGCCCAACTTTTTTGCAGTCCAACATCTGGGTTCAGCAATATGTGTGGCAAAATCACATAATCAACTATAGAGCTGATTTCAATCATGGTGACTTCCACTCCCCACAATACAGCTTGAGTTAAACACTGTGGTGACAAAACACTTAAATGCATGCTTGGCACATGACTAAGATTGAAAGGCCTTCCAAATGTTGTTGCATTGTGCCTCCTATCCACCCTAGCAAGCACTGATATGTGATCGTGGGAGTTGCATCCAACAATATACAGAGAGCCACTCTTCCTTCTCCCTGCTGTATTAAATTACAGCCACTGACTGTTGACAATGTGTATTCAACCCAAACTTCAGCCTATATATGAGTCATGCCCTCTCTCAGAGGTCTCATCTAGTTAGGGTGAGCTTCTCAAGTAAGAGGATAAGCAGCCAGATGCCCCTGGAGTCAGAGGGGCTTTCTGGGGAGCAAGAAGTTGACCAGAGTCAAACAAGAAAGTAAGATGCCTTCCCAGATCCCATGGCATGTTCCCTAGAAGTAGGGGAGTCTTCAAGAGTTAGAAATCTCATGTGTCCAACCCTTGTATTACTTTAACTGCCATTTCATATGCTGAAGAAAGGAATTTTGAACTGTTCTGATAACACATCATAAGGGGATGATGGGTTCCCCCCCCCAGTGTACCTTTAACCAAAAGTAGAAAAACACCCTCTTCACTTCTGAATCAATATATGACAAACAATTGGAATGTAAATGAGTGCTGCAGAATAAAGTCTATCTTAGTCCTTATAAGGGAGGGAAACATGGAATTGCTGTAAACCATATCAGACCCCTAAGATTTTATCCTAAGCCCTTTCTGTTATGCATAGAAAGTTACATTATATCAAGTCATACGGTTTGGCCATCAAGCAGCTTTCCAGAATTTTCAGTCAGAATTTTTTTTCCAGTAAATCCTATGATACTATACAATCATAATGCTATGATTTCACTATAACTTCCATGGCAATAGTCTATGGAATCTTGGAATTTACAGTTTAGGGAGGAATAATTCCCAACCATAGAGCTCTAGTACTATAGCCTGTGGTAGACTACATTCTGCAGGATGTTGCCATGGCAGTGAAAGTGGAGTCGTGGCACAATAACTAGACCTACCTGGGGAGTCCAAAATCCTACTTTGGGACTTTACACATGCCAAGCATATGCTCTACCACAGGAGCTATAGCTTTCCCTTAATGTGCGTGAGATAGCACATTACCCATAAGTTCCCATCCAGATGTCAAGTAGAAAATGAAGTGAGTAATCTCTGCTTGGAAGCCTGTGGAGCTATTGTCAATCAAAGTAGACGTCACAAAGCTTGATGGGCAAATAAACTGATCTGCCATAAGATCATTCTGTGTTTCATCTGTGGCATGTTAGATGGTAGGGCCTTTTGGTCACAAATGTTATCACTTTTCCATACTGAGACTTCGGGCTGATTCTTACCACTACCTCATCAGAATGTATCATATATCATATTGAGTCCTATATGCTCTCTGAGTGCCCCAGATTAATAACACACCCAGGCTAAATTCAGCTTTCAGTCCAGTATCACTGAAGCATGTATAGGATTCTTCACAGTGATGTAATGGAATCCAATAACAGAATTCAGCACATGAGAACAAATGCTCAAGGCCAGTTCATCATAAGCAGTCAGTGGCCAGGACATACCATAGCAGCCTGTTTCCTCTGACCCTCCGTATGTTGAAGTGGTTTTATGGATAAGCCTTTCTATAGAAAAGAAAGAGAAAGCCCTGATTGTGTTTGCTGTAGTGTAGTGTTCTTCCCAGATATATTATTTTAAGCAGTTTGCTATATAAGAGATAAAGAAAAGATGTCAGCTGCATTCTTTGGGCAAAATCCAATTGTTAGTTTCAGCTAAAGTAATTCCTTCAAATGGACGAAGTTTCTTCCATTAATTCAATACATCTCTTCCAGTTGCTGCTAATAATTGGTTCTAGCTCTTTGATATGAGTGCAATTTTGTCTGTATACTCTGTAATAATTTATTGCCTTGCATTCTTTAGCCCAAACTAGTGAAAGATTCTGACTTCCAAGTTGGGTCTTAGTAAATATTCCTGTGCCTAACATTTCCATGTTAGGAGATAATGAAGTGGTTAATTTTTTCCTGCATTTGTACACATAAATGAATGGATTTGTGGGATTAACAATTTCTTTAAACAGCAATTAGATTTAGCTATAATAAGCACACTGATGTAAATACAATAGGACACTCCTAAGGGGAATGCAATTTTTAAAAAGAATTTCCATATTTACTACAATAAATGTTATGCCAAGAATTTTTATAGTTAACAGAAACACAGAATATACTACACCCAAAGCTAGAAAACAGTTCCAGTACAAAGCATGCCTAATATATAGCCTCTCAAATACACAGTCTATCCCTAGAAAAGTTGTAAATTATGGTTGCAAATGAGGCCACAAACAAAATTTTGCTCAAGGCATGAATCATAAATTCAAACAATAATCATCTCATATAGGAGGCTCAGCTACTTTGTTTACTTATCATAGCCGGTTTCCTAAACATGTAGATGAAAGTAGGTCAAGTAAATTTAGCATCTTTTTCTCATGAAATATGTTATGATATTGGGTGGCACTGCCTAATTTACAATTACACAAATTCTTTGAATATTAAATTGTGTTTTCACTGTGCTGTGTCATTGCCCATATTGACATTTTACCTCATGATGATACAGTACCATAGAAAGCTGTGGAAACATGCATTTATCAAAACAGCAGCCTGCAGCATAAAATTTGGAGGAGGGAGAACTAGATATGAAAAGATTATTAAATGGTGGTGAATAATGTTTTTCTAAGCTATAGTTATGAACGGGTGAGAAAGATTTTTTTTAAAAAAAAATCCTGTGCAGAGAGGTGTGTATACTCTCTCAGTAAAGAGATTTGTGGGTGCATAATTGAATACAACAAAGCATTCCAGTCATGGAAAACCTATCTGAAACTGTCGTTGCTGGTATGGCAGGGCTCTACAGGGCTGGACCTACCATTGGTCAGACTGTGGAAGCTGCCACAGTCAACTGACTTATGTTATTGTGAAAGGGGACCAAACTGTTCTTCAGTGAAGTATTATTATTTTATATTTACTGCCACAGAAAGAGAGAGGTACCCTGGGGATTTTTTTGCTTTAGGTGACAAAACAACTTGGTTGGCCCTACATACTATACATGTGGACTCAGGAAGGCACCTTTTGATATTCTGCCTCAGGAAACAAAATGTCTTGGGCCAGCCCTGGGGGTCACTAAGGTCATCCTGCCCCAACAAAAAGATGCTAAGGGAGAAACGCATCAGGCAGAGGACACAGACATGAATTTAAGCTTCTATGTGCATCTTATCAGCCACATTAAGATTAAGAAGATTAAGGACGGATGAAAAAAAATTAGTTCATTGTCATATTCACTCATGTCCAAATGTGGACATGAGTGACTTGCAGTTAGACAATGAAATCCTTACTTTTTCGGAAGTCTGTGGTGCAATTCGCAAATACAAATAAATGAAAAATGTGGATATTTGAAGAATTTCACATTAAAAATGCACACATTCAAAACAATACATTCAAAAAGTGAGTGTATGTGAGAATATGCTCAAAAACATGAAATTCAATGGGGGAGAAAAGTCCCTGGGGAAAATGTGGGCATTTGACAAATCACCTACAAAAATGGATGTTTGTTTTAGTTTTAAAATAGTTTTAAAAATATGCATGGAAATAAATGTGAATGTTTGCACAGCCTAAAAAAAGTAATAATTTCAATCAGGAACAGAAGTTGAACAACATTAGCTTACCAATGGGGGGCGGAATTGCCCGTCACTAAAACAAGCCCAAGAGCCAACATAGTTTAGTGGTTTGAGTGACAGACAAGAACAGTGGGAGACCAAGGTTTTAATTCCCACTTGGCCATGAAAACTCACAGGGTGAACCTGGGCAAGTCACACTGTCTCATCCTCAGAGGAAGGAGAAGACAACCCCCTTTGAGCAAATTCTGCCAAGGTTTGCCTTAGGGTTGCCATGAGTCAGAAACGAAGGCACAAAAACAACAACAACAACAACAACAACAACAACAACAACAACACAGGCCCAACAGTATAGTAGCTAATTGTTCCACTTTTAACTTTTCTACTTCTGTTTCAGCAGTGGCCACAGAATGTGGCCAGCAGGATGCACATGACACAGCCTCCCCACTCTAAAATGTTTCACTGGAAAAGCTCTCTCTCTTTTTTCTCCCAAGCCTCATCCACTACATGGCACTATATTCTGCCATGGTGAAAATTTAAAGGGCACAGGATAACCCATCACATTCAATAGCCAGGGGACTTATGAATGTTGCCTGCCTGTGCCATTCTCCAACACCTGCATTTGAGGCAGGTGCCTCACTTTGCCTAATGGCAGAGCCAGTCCTGCAAATTTGCCCATATGTGCCAAGTCCAGCTTTAGATCAAGCAGTCTATAAAGCAGAGGCAGAGAATGCAAAACATGCCCCCTTATCTACCAAATCCCCCTCCCTTGTACCAGATTCCCATTCATGACAGAGGATCAAACTATTACTTTCCTACTATATTATATTCTTGCTATAGTATGTCAGTGTGATGAGTTTCATTCTAACTAGCTTCTGTTATGATTTATGATACCATTTGATTATGACAACACTATCTCTGTGTTTGAAATATCGTACAAAATGTTTGCTCCTAGGCTGAGACTTTGTCAACAGAGTTTCAGCCTGAAGCCTTTCCCACTCCCTTTCTCCTACAGACAAGTAATAACCCCAGCAAATAGAGAGCTCTAATAGAAGCCACAAGTTTGTTGGTGTTTTTTTTAAAATGATTTCCCTTCAGTTTGATCAGATGAAGAAAAAAAAGAGAAACCAGATATGAGAAATGTAACCATATGTTTATCTTGTTTACAACTATAAATGTGCCAAACTGTACAAAAATGAACTGTAGAAGAGAAGCTAGTTTTCCTCAGGCTAAAGCTAGCTCTCAAATTATAGAAATAAAATGTAGGCATTGGACCCAGGGAATAAGTCATATATGGCTTGTTGCTTCCACAATTGCTTGTCTAACTGGTATGAGTCCATTAGAAAACCATAGCTCTGATCCTACAACTTCTCTTTTACTTCACTTAGGATGGCAGAAGCATTCATTACTCACCTTTTATCTGAAAATATGTAGTGGAAGTCTGGGAAGAAGGCATTCAAGAGAAATGTATAGACCCAGCCCATCTGATCTCTATGATCTCAGAGATGTTTGCTCATGTCCTTGCTGATCTGCACAATTCCCAGTACTGGTACAAATGAATTGCCATGGTATCCTCACCTACCAAATGTTGTACAACCCTTCAGATGGATGGGGTTGTTTTCAGGCATTGTGGAAGCATGTGTACTCCACATGTGAACAGGTGAGCACACTCACTCTGCCCCTTTTGTCACTGCCTTCCTCAAACATGGAGACTCTACATTTGAGATAGAATGAGGCAAAATCAAGGGTTTGGATTGTGCAGCAAGTTCCCACAAATAGAACAATCTGTCTTCTTCAGACATGTCACTTTTGTGTGACAAAAGAGATGATGAAAGGACGCAGAACTAAGGCACTCATGTGTGGATTAACACACTTCAATAATGGCAGAGTGGGAGTATTCTGGATCTCTTTTCTGCTTGCTGGGAGATTGAGAAGTGTTACTGTGACCATCTGTAACATCAAGAATGGATGAGCTCTGGTTAGTACTTGGATGGGAGACAGCCAATGAATACTAGGTGCTGTAGGCTATATTTCAGAGGAAGGAACTGGCAAAACCACCTCTGAGTATTTCTTCCCTATGAAAAACCCTATGAAACTCATCGAGTCATCATAACTTGTCAGGCAACTTGACACACAATATGTTGGGGGCTATAGTTCAGTTGTGAGTTGGGCCAAAGCCAGAGTTGGGCATGGCTAGAAACAACAACAGTTGGGGCCAGTCCAACTCTCAGCCATTCTGTTGAAAATTAGGCTGGTTGCCCAACTGCTGCATAACAGGCAAGACATGTCTTATAGTTCTAATAAGACATGTAGACTAAGGTGATGGGGAACCAGAACCAGAATTAAAATGACAGCAAGGGCATGCTGTATCAGTCATGCTAATGTCTGGTACATCTGGCAAGCTTACAGACAATGGAGATGGGAACAGAATGGTTTAAGTATATGAGTAAGTTTTCACTAAGCTGAATTGGATATGTGCTGAGTTTAAGTACAAGATAAATGGTAGACCTTCAAGAGACTGCACTGGGTATCCTCAAATCAAGGGTATTTGTACCCTGGAAATGGCTTGTGGCTGTGAAGGTTCCAGATGTAAGACAAAGGGAACCTGTTGTGGACAATGAGTCTTTCGCCTGTTGATGGGCTTAGTGCTTTGATTGACAAAGACATGATGGATGTTGTAATAGCTGTCTATTATGGGTGCTGTGAGGAAAGGGGAAAGAATCCAGGTCAATCAGTGTCCTGGTGGGCTCCTCACTGTTGGATTCCCTGGAAAATTCCATCTTCTGTTTAAGCCTATTGTCCACAGGAATGGTGTGTATTTGCCTGACAGATGACTCAGTCTTACCTGGAGGAATTTTGGAGTTGACCTATGCTTCTCACCTTTACAGTCAAATTCTTTCCCTCACTCAGGTTGACCTCTCTGTCACCTCTCAGGCTTGGATTTGATATCAGAGCTAATAAAATGTGTTGCCAAATACATATGATGCCAATTAGGTATGGTGCCCATCCAAACCATACTGATATTGGGGACCCCCAAAGTGGGGCCTTACATCACCAGCCACCCACTTCTGCCTTGTGAAGGAACCCTGATGCCTCAGAGTAATCCATGGTGAGTTGAATATGGTGATCATACTTTTTTCCTCTGTTAAATAAAGGCCATTTCCACACGGGGCGAGGAAATCACCCTGTGACGCTACTCACCGGACTTTTGGGCTCTCCAGTCCGGTCCACACTTCTCCGGAGCAGTGCGTGGCTGCCACTCCACACTGCTCCGGGGACGAAAATGGTGGCTTCTAGTTGGTCGAGGGCCTCAACCAACCACTGAAGCTTGCCAGCCTAAAGCCCACCCCCCGCAGATCACAGGCTCTCACCAATGCGAGCCTGCAAATCTGCATAAGGGAGCAGGCTTGCAGTGGCGTGCTCCGTGCTTTTGAAAGACCTGTTTTTAGCGATCTTTCAAAAGCATGCTGGACGACCACTTGGGGTCATTCCAGAGTGGGCTGGGGTGCGGATCTACGTTAAGTAGGTCCAACCCAGTCCACTCCCAGGTGCAGACATCCTCCCTGGAGGACGCGCTGCCCCGTGTTAAAAACACCGTGTGGAAATGGCCATAGTTTGAGAGGGCCTAGATTTATTCATAGCTTTTCCACTTTCACAGGGGTCCTGTGACCCTAACCCTGACGAATGTGGAGAGATGACTGTCTAATCCCATGCAATACAGTCCTTCGGTATTTAGTTGGAGTTAGATCCTCTTCAGGAGGGTTTTACTTTTTTAAAAAAAAGTATCATAGGACTACAGTCCTAGGATCGTGTTGAATGGTCTGTAAGGCACAAGTGCTCATTATTCAAGTATTGTACTGTCAGTGTGCAAAAGGGTTTAGTCATGGACAGTAGCTGCATCCATAGTTTATCTTCCGTGTGGTAGTTATGAACATATATCAAAGTAACAGAGCCTGGAAATGGCACTCATTGGGTTATAGCTCCCAGAATCCCCTAACTAGCTTGTGACCATCATGGCTGAGGAATTCTGGGAGCTGTAGTGTGGAAGATGTTCTGAAGCTCTATAATATATTGTCTGCAATATATTGTTTCCTGCCTTGTCTGTACCTCAAAGGAGAAAAGGTGTCTCTGTATTCTTATAAATAGTGAAAATGACTTCTTTTGGAACCTTCTGCAGTAGAAAACAGAAATGTTGTGGAGAGGAGCTACACTGAGGTGAAAGTCTAAATACAATGTTTTTTATCATTTAAGATATTCCACCCAAAAGCTGGGATTTGTCTCTTGAACATACTTACCCTACCAAATTAGGCATATTTAGAAAATAATGTGTTTTTAAAAAATTCAGAATGAATCAAAGCTCCTACTTTGTTGCTGCACCCAACAGAGAAATGTCCATATAATTCATTCCAATTCAGAAATAAGCAAAGCTAGCACAGAAAGAAAACAAGTCACCTAACTCTTTATAGGCATTATTGATGGAATACAGGAGCAAACCCTTCACTACGATGATGCTATATTCCTTTGACTGTTGTGTTTTTTGAAAAAGGCATGGAGCAAACTAGAATTGTAATTGCATGGGTGCAATAATTTAATAGTAGTTGTGGGGAGACAATTTTCATCAGGAAGCTGAGGGAAGTTTAACTTTTTCTTCCCCACCACCATTTCCTGCCTTTAAAAAAAAAAAATCTGATGTATTTGTGTCAGGAGTTGGGGCATAAATTTCATCCAGGCAGAACTATTTCTCTCTCACCCCTCCAAAATCCCACCATAGCATAGGGAGCCAGTACAGCTGCATCACCCAGTACATCAGTTTACTGGCCAAGGAATAGGAGTGGAGAACTAGCCAGTTACATGCTTGTAACTGAATGCAAGTGATAACCTGATTCTCCAGGACGTCCAGATGACCCCTCTAAAGTCTGAAGGATACCTTATCACTGTGCATTCAGCTACAGGCTCATAGCTAAAGTTCCTTCCAGGCAGAACTACACCCTGCCTCCTCTATCATCTCCACAAAATCCTAGGTTTTATATGCTGGAGTTCTCAAACACAATCATTTACTGAATAGATAGCATGGTGGTGGAGAAGCATCAAGCTATGGACCAATAGCTGGATTCAAAAGCTCTTTTCGCATGGCATTTGCACGTGAAAGGGTGCCTGGAGCGTCACGCGATTGTGAGGAGCGATCTGCACAATGCACTCACAATCGCACGACGCTCCAGGGTAGAGCAGGCGCTGTTCACACACTTTTTCATTTTCGGCTTTCAGCCAAAAATGGTGCACAATCGCGCATTGGTCCAGGGTCCCACACACACTTGCCATGCGTGCGGAGCCTCCGGAGCTGCGGTGGTCGTGCTTCCTGCCCCAGAGCAGCCTGGGAAACTCCCAGGCTGCACTGTGGAAGGAAGAGGCGGGGCTCTCGCGCTACCTGCTCGGGAGCAGGCAGCTCTTGCGCAGCCGAAGCAGCGGGGACACGAAAGCCTCTCACTGGAGGCTGCTCGCACGATCCTCGCACCCTAGCACCGAAAAAAGGTAAGCTGTGGAAAGGGCCAAAGTGATGACATTATCCTCCAGCATCTCCAGACGAGCTCTGGGAGGTCAGAAGGAAGCCTCCTCACTGTGGATTCAGCTACAGGCACATAGCTAGATGCTTCTCTGCTGCTACTACCACTCCCTCATTTACCACTGGCCAGTGAATGCCATGTTTGGGGAGTTCAGCATGTAAAAGGTGGTAGATTTGTTGGATGTGTTGTGATTAAGGTTTATGTTGTCATGTCAGAGAGGACAGAATTGCAACCTCCACAACAACAACAACAAAATCACAGAAGCATAAGCTGAATGTTCACTTGCATATGCCACTAAGAGGATGCCAGCCAAATGAGAAATTTAACCCCACACCTAGTTTGCCTCCTGTTCCACTTCTCAGTGACTTCAAAAGAGCTTCCAGATTGTTAGAATGGTTAGACAGGAAGCTTGCTTTTTTTACAGCCCCGATGTTTTGCGACCACTTTGAACTTAGTCCCTTAAACTGGGAAAAAAGAAAAGCTTTTGAACACAGGGCATAAGACTATCAACTACATGTTCTACAGAGTGATGTGAGCTATCCTTGCTGAAAATGTCAGGGCATGGACCATAAAAATAATGGCAGGGCCTTGTACTGAATTAGTTTGTGGAAATATTTTGTCTCAGCATCATTTATCATTTTTTCCCCTTTTCTTTTCCCTTGGACCCTTTTCATTCCACACATGTCCAAGGGGGAAAATGTTTGCCAGAGTTGGAAGCTAAATCAACTGAAAGGTTCATCCATTCATTTCTCTAAAGGGTCTGGCAATCCTTTCCCCTAATTGCATTTTCCCTTAACTGAATTAAACCTGCTGTTTCTAACACTGGAGAAGCAAATAAAAATTCTTAATAGTGTGGCTGTGATTTGTTGAAATCTCTGTGTACTCTCCAGCTCTCTCACTGCACAAAAATGGAAGCATTAATGCTAAGGATCTTGCCAGCTAAATTCCTCTTGAGCTTTTGAATATGCTGGAACACCGAGGCCAAATACTGCTGGAATCAGGATTGCCAAGGGCAGCAGGAAGCTGGAAGATGTATGTTTTGCTCCAGGAACTGTGCCGGTCAGGGCAAGATTCCATTGGGTGAACTGGAAGGAATCGCTGCTGGTTTCATTTTAGTGCTGTTCTGAAAAGGAGCAGTGTGTGCCACTAGCTATTACAAGTTGCCAAGTGTTTTAAGCATGCTAAATAGCTAAGCAGCAAGAAAGCACTCTGCATGGCAGGCCGTTCTTCCTTTGGAGCTAGTTTTCTTGGAAGCTCCTATCCTGCAGTTTACAACTGACGAGTCAAAATAAGACTGGCTATTGGAATTACTTGTAGTCTTAAATTTTATTGTCTTATACGTTTTCCACTCTCCTTTCCCAAGCATTTTTCCAAGGAATGTGCAAAACATAGGGAGACTGACCAACACAGACAATAAATTTGCAAGAGCAGTATTAATTTTTTATACATCAGACCTGATTCTCATCACTCTAACATTCACTCTACTTTGGATACAGAATCTATAGCAGAAGTATTCTGAGTCTTATTGACTAAATTTTCAATTGTTAGCCACCAAGATGGCTCTGCATTTTTCATCTTTATCCGTTTTGGCTAGTGTTGGCTAGTCTTGGAACTACAACAGAAATGGTTAGTGTTGTTACATCATTGTGTGAAAGGCTAATTTCAGTTCCCTGGATCTATCTCAGTCTGTCTGCTACCTGGGAGAGAGAGAGGTCCCATTCACACTACACATTTATAGTGGTATGATTCCACTTTAACTCTCATGGCAACATCTAATGGAATCCTAGGATTTATAATTTAAGTAGGTATATTTGGAATTCTCAGCCAGTGAGCTCTAGTGCCTCATAAAACTGCAACTACATAGGATGCAGCCATGGCAGTTAAAGTGGAATCATAGTGTTATAACTGTGTGGCATGGAACAATCCAGGGAGACTGCCTTGATCACTCTCGTAGATGGCCTGTATCAGGCAAGTCATGTGTGTCTCTATTGGCTTTTCTAGAGCCCACTACAACTTTAGACTATGTATGATGGGATGGGAGTAGAGGGCACCACTTTACAGTGCTTGCACTTCTTCCTGGCAGGCAGGATGCAGAAGGCAATGCCTGGAGTCTATTGGGTTTTTTTCCTATGTGAAGTTTTCTACAGAGATCTCCAGATTTCCATTTTGTCCTCCTGCCTTTTAACATCTACGTGAAAGTGGTGGGTAATGGCATACAATCCTATCAATAAGTGAAAGCTTTCTCCACTACCAATAAAAATAATTGTGCGACCATTTCTCTTAGTTTTTGTTAAATGTTGCTCCTAATCTATTGACAAAACTAAAAGGTGGGGCTAAAACTAAAAGGTAGGGAAAATATTGTAATCAATAATCCTGTTTTACACTTCTTTCCATATCCCATTGACTAGGTGTGAGGAAAGTGTGACCCATGAGCCAGAGGCAGCCTCCCAAAAGCCATTTTCACTTCACAACAGCACCCCACTCCACACACACATACACACATACATACATAATACACTAAAAATGCACCCATGCACTCTAAGAGGAATGGAAGCAAATTTGTAATATTCAGTCCTAGTTTTTAAATTCTGTTAATTGACAAGGTTGCTGAACCATGTTCTGAAGAGGACAACCAAGACAGCAAAAAGTCTGAAAACCAAGTCCTTTAAGAATAGCTTAGAGAGCTAGGTGTATTTAGCTTTGAGGTGAGGCACCTAAATTGCACTTCCTTCCTATTTGCACGGCTGCTGGCAATGGAAGCATCATGCAATCAGGGCCGTTACCAGATTTTCCCAGTAACAGAATATCCCACAATCATGACAGGTGCGGACGCATTGGAAGCAGGACCATGACGACATTGTGCAAAAGTACTACTTGTGGACTGACAGCAACACATCCCCAACGCGAGACAGAAATATTGTATGGAAATGGTCTGAAAGATGACAAATAGCCATCTTTTAATATTTGAAGGAATCTCACACAGAAAACTGAGCAAGTTTGTCTTCTTCTGCTCTGAAGACTAGACCCCAAGCCAAATGGATTCAAACTACAAGAAAAGAGATCCCACCTAAACATTACAAAGAACTTCTTTACTGTAAGAACTGTTTGACAGTCAAATAGTCTGCCTCTCCTTCTTTGGGATTCTTTAAGCAGAGATTGGATGGCTGTCTTTCAGGACTGCTTTAGCTACATATACCTGCATGGCAGGCGGTTGGACTCTATGTCTCTTGTGGATCCTTCCAGCTCTACAATTCTAATTGGAATATAAAAGAGTCATGCTGGATCAGACCCAAGTATGGTGGCTTTTGAATATTGCTCTGACCTTTCTAGCAACACTACTGGAGCTTTCAAATGTTTTTGACCCTCTTAAAAATAACTGGAATATAGAGCCAAAGCAGCCACAATAAAATATCTCACCTTCTCCTACAACTTGGCAATGGGGAAAAAGATAGGGAAATTAATGGGGAGCTCCTCTTATTTTAATGCTTACGTGGAGGGTGAAGAGTTCAATTCAACTCTCCAATGCTATAGTCTGCCTGATATAGTAACCCTTTCAATCCCACAGTAGGCTGTCATGTCATCTGTGAACAGTTATACATTTATGACACTCACCTTCACGTGTGTGAATACCCACACAAGCTCCCAAGTAGGACATAAGTGGAACAACATCCTCCTGCTTATGTTGCTTATGCCAGCAACTGACATACAGAGGCACATGATCTCATTTATTGATCCTGTGCAGCCACCATGGCTAGTGGCAATTAATAAACTTATCTGCCATACATTTGTTTGATCTCCTTTTAAACTCATCCAATCTGATGATCATCACTACATTTTGTGGTAGAAAGAAATGTATATAATAGTCCAAATGTGACCATACCATAGATTTATTTAAGGGAAGTCTGATTTTTGTCCCTTTTCTAATTATGCCCAATGTGGAATATGCCTCTTGCTCAAAAGCCACATAACGAATTGTCATTTGAATCAATTATCCACACAACCCTTAGCCAACTTTCTTGATAGGTCACCATTCTGTTCTATTGCACACATACATATGTAATGCTCAGACTGGTGCCACAAGGCACATTATGGAGCATGAGGAGTCAAGTGCATAAACTTACACTTAACCTCCTTTGAAAAGTTAATGTCCATTTTCCCAGTTTGGAGAGATTCTTTTGGAGTGCTTTGCAATGTGTTTTTGTTCTAACCAACTTGAATGATTTTGCATCATTATCAAACTTGCCAACCAAACTTATATGATCTTAAACTCCAAAATGTATGATCTTGAAAAGTATGAGTCTTATTTGCAGCTCATATCCTTGGGCCAACCTATTGTTTGCATCTCTCAGTTTTGAAAAAAAAAATAAACATTTATTCCTACTTTCTGCTTTTTAACCTATTACCAACCAAAAGGAAGACTTAGGTTAATAGTTCTCCCATCCCTCGCTCTACCTCAAATGTCCACATTATTATGACGTGAGTCAAATAAAATCCTATATCTAGCAAATATATTTTAACAAAGAGAAATTTGGATTTGGACACAAAATACCCAGGGTTGAATCATTGTTCATCCAGAAACTCACAGTCTACCTCTGGTCAAGTCATCTGCCAATCTTTGTTTCCCATCCATAAAAATAGTCCAAGAGCAACCTAACTATGTGCTTCACAATACTGGTAGTACTGACCTTACAGTCATTATTACAGACTTCTTTTTCCCCGCTCTTTTCATATGTTCTTTATTGGCCATGGAACTGAGAAAGCTTTATTGTTTATTGTTTTTTATGCATTGAACTTTCATACTTTACTTGATGATATGTTTTAACTTTGGCTGAGTTTTATGTAGGATTAACTGGTTTTATTATTGTGCTTGTGATGAATTTTGGAAGCTGCCCTCAGTTCCTTTTCCCCTCCTTAGAAGTAGCACAGATATAGTTTCAGCAAATAACATAATAATAATAATAATAATAATAATAATAATAATAATGATGATGATGATGATGATGATGATGATGATGACGACGACAATTTTATTTATTACCTACTTCTCCCCAAGGCTCAAGGCAAGGTACAGAATATAGAACTAAAAATCCTAATTAAAATACACTAAAACATAGAGTGATTAATACAAACATACTATTATTAAAATATATCATGATTAAAAGTGCAAATAAAGTACAGTTAAAAGTGCAATTAAAGTACAATTAAAAACAAACAAAAATACAATTAAAACATATAATATAAAAGTATATTCTTTAGGAGTATGTTGAAGTGCCATATGTGTTGTGTGTGCTTAGAATTCCAGTTCTACAAAATCTGGTCAAAATCCTGATGGTCACATATGCAGGCACAATTACATCTTCATGTATCCTTTTTTGGTCACTGTGGATGAAGTTGTGCAGCACCTCCTTCGGCAGTGACCCTCTGTGTTGCTTGCTTAGCATCCTGTTGACACATCCTCCATGGCCATTTAGTAACGAGGGAGACTTGGGAGGGGGACCAGGTAATGTTTCTGCCATTGGGTGCACAGACAGTGGCATCCTCCTGTTTCTCAAAGGACCCTCCTACATGCATCCATTTGTAGAACTACTGCTGAATGCTGCCTGCCATTGCCCCCCACCGAGGGTGGGGCATAATCCAACTGCAGAATGGTAAGTGAGGAGTGCAGGGGAAGAAGTTCCATTTGGCAGAGCTTCAAATCCCATCTAGGGTTTTGACCTTGGTGTTTTTGCCACAGGTGAAGAAGAAGAAGAAGAACAGGAGGAGGAGGAGGAGGAGGAGGAGGAGGAGGAGGAGGAGGAGGAGGATATTTATTTATTCAATTTATGCCTCACTTTTCTCTTGGCAAGAGATCCAAAGTGGCTTACAATAATTTAAAATTAAAAAATTATCTAAAAACCTATTTTGCAAAAGTTCAAAAAATTAAAACACCATTCTGTTTAAAGAGCACATGATTCAAACAGTTTAAAACATAACCAAAAGGATACTTTTAAAAAATACAGCGCTCCTCTTTCGACCACCCTGCTGTCATATGATTAAAAGTCAAAAGCCTGAAGCCAAAACCTGAAGCAATAGCTCCCCAAGAGTATAACAGCTTATTTCATGTTTCGGATGAAAGCGTATTTCATGATATGACCCCACTTTAGTTCCACAAGACAAAAATAAATGGCTTGTCAGCAGAAGAGCAAAACCAGGATCGCCTTCTCCACAAACAGATGTTAATAGCCCTGTGGAAGTGCCCAGCCCTACTTTTACTTTTTCTTCAAGTAGTAGGGCATCCAAGATCTGTACCACAGGTGATGGTCAGACAACCTTCCAGATGTGCTTTAACTGCAACTCCAAGGGATCCTACTCAATGGTGAGGAATGCTAGGAACTGCTGTTCAATAACATCTTACCATGATCTGCACCATCATTCTTAGTCCCTTTTCTTCCCAGTATGCTTTCTGAGTGCCTAAAAAATACATAGAGAAATGAAGCATTGCACTGCTTGCAGAGAACTGCAAGGAACCAGTTTTGTAGTGATAGCATCAAGTATCCTATCCTAAATAATGGTCTCACTTTCAAATATTATCTTCTTCTTCTTTCTTGAAGCATGTTTCCCCATTACTTTATATTTAAAATTATAAACTCCATTTGCAATTTTTTGAACAGTTAAAAACAATCCTGTGCTTCAAAAACTGTGTAAGCTATATTGTGTTTGAAGCTGTCATCTCAAAGCAGTTTTGAGAACTATGTTCTTATGCACAGACAAGCTATCTTTATGGGAATCTTCTTCAAGATGTTATTAGCAACTTTCTCCACCAATTTAAAATTCTTTCTAAATGTTAGGCTTACTTATCAAGAGCCAGTCTTGCTCATTTAGACCCATCCTCCCACAAGTTCACTTGTAAATGGCAAATACCAGGAGTAGGAAAGAGGAATAGCAGAATAAACAGAAGAGTCCTTGGAGCTCCAAGGCTTGGATGATTCTGAACATATAGTGACATGGTAGGCCTTCTTTAGAGGTCTTTAAACAGAGGTGGGATGACCATCCATCAGGAGTGCTTTGATGGTGTATTCCTGCACAGCAAGGTGTTGTTGGACTGGATGGCTGTTGTGGTCTCTATGATTCTATATTCTAGATATCAAGGTGGAGTTTGCTATGGGAGTTTGTTTGCATGGGGTCAGTGGTCAGGGAGGGAAGGAATGATCAAGTAGGAAGAGAGAGGGAATGACAGATTGGTGGAAGAAGGGAAGCCAGAGTGGAGTGACTGGGAAGGGAGAATGGAACAAACAGTGGAAAACAGCAAAGAGAGAGAAAGTGAGCTGGTATTGGAGGAAGAGGGAGAGATAGATTAAGTGAGCTCAGGGAAAGAAGAAAGGAAAAGACAGCACAAGGTTCCAGAGAGCTATGGGCTCCAGGATTAAACCAGTTTTGTTTAAAACATCACATCCACACAAACACACCAGTAGCTCCAATCAGCAAGCAAATTCAGTAATAAATATCATTCAGTTCTTCTGAAATATCTCAGCACTTGCCTTACACAGGACTTGTATCATGACTTATGCCTGGGGACTGAGTAACTGGTTGAGTGCAGAAGGCTGGATTCTTTCTCACAGAGCCAGCTGTAGATCAGATGATGTTAGGAGTGTAGCCACACACCCCTGACCTCTTGCTTTTCAAGAGCTGATTGACTGGAGCCATTTCTGCACTACACAGTTATAGTGCTATTATTCCACTTTCCACATCCTATGGAATCCTGAGGCTTGCAGTTTAGGGAGGGGCCTCAAAGGCCCCTTCCTAAACTGCAAACTCCAGGATTCCATAGGATATGGAAAGTGGAATAATAGCACTATAGCAATCTAGTGCAGAAATGGCCTGGGTATCTAGAGCTTTCCCAGTCTGTGCTTTCCCTGGGAACCTGGCTTCAGTTTCCAAGAAACAGTTCAGACACTTTTGTGCCTTATTTCCCAGGTGATGAGGTAGAGATGTGGCGGGATTGGGCGGGGGAAGCATCCATTAGAGAAGTTCCATGATTAGACTGGAGATTCCAGTGAGATTTCCGTCACTGCTTTATGACCATTTCCGCACTACAGTGTTAAAGTGCTGCTATTCCACTATCACCTCCTATGGAATTCTGGGGTTTGTAGTTTAGGGAAGGGCACTTTGAATTCTCAGCCAAAGAACTCTTTGGTCTCAGTAAACTACAAACCCCAGAAGTAAACTACAAACCCCAGAATTCCACAGGGCATTGAAAGAGGAATAGCAGCACTTTAACACTGTAGTGTGGAAATGGCCATTGAGTAGCAATGTGCACACTCTCGATTTCATATTCAGGAATCCTTTCCAGTTACACAGGTCCATATTCCTCCGACTTGCTCCAGGGTGGAGTTGACTAACAGTTGGCCATTTCCAAGAGCAAATCTTTGCAGTTACCTTGGATGAAATTACGAGTATTTTGAAATGATGGTCGTAATATTTCCCATGGAATCTGCTTGTTTTTAAGTTAACTTTCTCTCTTGTTTTATGCCAACCAATTAGAGCAATCACTTTACAGACTAATTTTCATACTTCAAAAAAACAACTGAATGAGCAAAGTCACATCAGAATTTTACAAGTTTAATGCAGGTGAGCATTATCTCAAATGCAGAAAAGTTATGAGGAGCTGTAATTCTTCTTTTCCACAAATGTGTAATCAAACATGTAGTCTTGAATTCTGTTCCTGGGTTTCTGGGTTTTGGTGAGATTTAAACAGTTGTACCTGTGAAAGGGATCTAGGACTCTTGGTAGATCACAAGCTGAACATGAGTCAGCAGTGTGATGTGACAGCCAAGAAAGCCAATGCGATGCTTGGTTGCATCAATAGGAGTATGGTGTCTAGATCAAGGGAGGTAATTGTACCACTCTATTCTGCATTGGTTAGGCTTCATTTGCAATACTGTGTCCAGTTCTGGGCACCTCAATTCAAGAAAGATATTGACAAGCTGGAATGTGTCCATGGGAGGGCAACCAAAATGGTGAAGGGTCTGGAAGCCATGCCCTATGAGGAGTGGCTTAGGGAGCTGGGGATGTTTAGTCTGCAGAAGAGAACGTTAAGAGGGGACATAATAGAGGGGACATAATAGCCATGTTTAAATATTTGAAGGGATGTCATGTCGAGGAGTGAGTGGGCTTGTTTTCCGCTGCTCCAGAGACTAGGACAAGGAGCAATGGATTCAAGCTGCAGGAAAGGAGATTCCACCTGAACCTCAGGAAGAACTTCCTGACAGTCAGAGCTGTCCGCCAGTGGAATATGCTGCCTCAGAGTGTGATGGAGTCTCCTTCTTTGGAAGTTTTTAAGCAAAGGGTGGATGGCCACCTGTTGAGAATGCTTTGATGTGTGTTCCCACATAGCAAGAGGTTGGACTGGATGGCCCCTGTGGTCTCTTCCAACTCTATGATTCTATGATTCATTAAACTTCCTCAATGCTTTTACCATAACAGTAATATTGTTTGACCCATTTGAAACCAGCCCACATAATTCAGGATGAATTTAAAGAAACCAAGAGGACTTTTAGGTTCCAAGACATCTTTAAAGAAACTTTTACTGGTATCCATTTCCTCATTTAAATGGTGTATGAGGGGAAGCTTCTCTGTTACATAGAGTCCTTACATTTGGATAAGAGCAAAAGTAATTTAAAAGGCCAAGCCAAACCAGGGGTTAAATTCAGAGGTGCAAATACATTTGTGCATGTTCCTATCCTAGCATCAGTCTAGGTAGGTTTCAATAAGAATCTGTGTTCTTGGTTCATTAATGTGTCACATAGGACTCAGAGTCTAATTTGGACATGCAACTCTCACTTTAAAAGTGCCTTCTTAGGTTCCCATATTCAAAGACATAGGCCTTTTCCGCATTTTATTTTTGAAATGGGCCGGTGCATCCTCCCACAAGGACATTCACACTTGGGGGCGAACTGGGTTCGGACTACTTACTGTTTGTCCGGACTTCAGCCCGCTCCGGAACGCCCAGAACTGGTGGCTGCCTGTGCTATTGAAAGACCGATTAAAAGAGGACTTTCAATATTGTGGTGCGCTCCAGCCCGTCGCTCTGTAAAGTATAGATCTACAGGCTCGCTCCGGTGTGAGTCTGCAGATCTTCTGGGGGCGGGCTTCCGGCTGGAGAGCTTCTCCGATTGGTGGACAGCCTCCACCAACCAGAAGCCTCCATTTTCGTCTCCGGAGAGTGTGTACAGCAGGCACAGACAGCTCCGAACCAACGTGAATTCTCAGGGGGAGTGTGCCAGTCCAGACTGCCCCATTTCTCCTCCAAAGTGCGGAAAAGCCCATAATTACTGTTAGAGTGGCCCTTCTACTTTCATGAAAATTCAGTGTGCAGAACCTTCACTAAAGTGGAAAAATAACAAATAATTACGCCCTGCAATCTCCCCTATTCTCTTCTGGGGCTCCTCCTCCCATTCCCTTGCCTTTTCTGTGCAGAGGCCATACTCAATGGAAAGGGAGGGGGAGCTCCAGAGGGGAAAAGGAAGGCATGCACATGGACCTCCCCACACCCATTTTCCTTGCCTTTTGCCTTGGCACAAGTTCTCATTGCTGGGGCCAGAGGCAAGGGAATGCGGGGGAGCTCCAGAAGGGAGAAAGAAGGTATGCACATACCTCTCCACTATTTCCTTGCCTTTTATTCAGACGTTTGCCTTCTTTCTCTGCACCTGGCAAAATACAAGGGAACAGGAGGAGGAGAATAGGGTGAGGGGGAGAAGACACACATGAGCTGTATTTACTGTATTTAGATTTTCAAAACTGCAGCGATCACGTCTTCAGATACACTTATCAATTGAGAGTTAAGCATTTTTAATAAATTATTAAAATTAAATGCAATTAATTTAAATTTAATTAACTCAATATAACATATCCAAAGTTTTTACTGTGAAAAGTGATGGCAGATGGAACACGTTTGTTGTATGGGTTTGTATAGTATGTTGAGAGTTGAACTTGGGAAATCTAGGTTCATATCCGCACAGAGCCACAAAACTCATGGCATGACTTGGGCTAGTTGTTCTCCCTGTCAACCAACCTCACATAATATTTGCAAGAGTGAAATAAAAAAGAGTACAACCATTTATGCCACCTTGAGCTCACTGGAGAAAAAGCAGAGTATTTGTTGTGGTTGCCATTGTTATTCACACATTTTTCCAAATGACAGGGCTCTAGACAACTTACCACTTTTTAAAAATGGTACATAAGTATAACTAATAAAGATGTGTGTACGTGTGTACATGCATGCATGCATGCATGCATGTGTACCTCCAAATACCTGCACAATATCTCACATATAACCAACTTCTTCAGGCTCACCATCTTCATTCACACTATATTTTAGCACTTTGTAAAATGTTAAAAAAAGGAGCAATGACAACAAAAAGCAAGACTTGGTTTATAGTCTCTTGAGAAACACTGACATATACTGCAAACTTACTCTCTGTATGTCTTCCTCTTTGTAAATGATTTGCTTCCCTCCCTTCCTGTATAAATAAACAGAAATGTGTCTGTATATTTGGTGTTCTCTTTTTTTTTTCCTTTGGTCATGATAATCAAGGGCTATTACGGCAATAGATCTTATCTGTGGAATGGCAGTCCCTCTGCACCTTCAGTTCAGATTTTTGTTTATGCTTGGCTGCAATTGTGGCTGTTTCTGATAGTTTTAGGTCAGCCATGACAGACTATGGGTGACACTAAATAAACAAGCTTGGAGACTGGGACCAGCCAGGAAGGAACGATACTAGTGCTCACAGTTTGAATTTCCTTCATTAATCAGCTTTAAAAAAAATGAAATACTTTACTATGTTCAAGTCTTAAGTAGATTATGCTGCACAAAAGGTGCTAACATTTAAGATTCTCACAACAACAACAACAACAACAACAACAAACAACACAGCAGGACAAGTTCACCAGTGGGTAGCACAGATCAGTCTTATAAGGAAAGTAACCTGGCATTTATGTAAGGAGTTTGTTTACATTTTCATTTTTCAGTCACCCTAAATAAAAAGTTCAGTTCCACTCTCCTTAACATTGATCAGCAGATTCCCCAGACAGTGTAAACTGTAAGTCTTTATACTTTTCCAGCCCCTGCCTTTACAAGCTTATATGCACATCTATCATTCCACTTGCCTCTCTCTTGCTATCTCTTGCATAACATTTTCAGTTTTTCCACAACCCCACATACATGCAAAGCTGGTCATGGTGTGATGTCCTCGAAAGAGTTCTAAGGTCATTTGTATTTTACTGAGTCACATCGTGGGTCCATCTAGTCCAGTATGGCTCTCCAGGGTTTCAAAACAGGAGTTCCTTCCTGGCCCTGTGTGGAGGGATCTGGCTGTCCCTTGTGGCATCCTACCCAAGCTAGGTCCAACCCTGGTTAGCTTCCAGAATCATATCAGCCATTTTCAGGGTGGTAGGGTGGACAGTTTGTTGACTCTGATTGGCAGTGGCTCTCAAGGTCTTGCAAAAGGGTTCTCTCTTTGCTGTAGTTGGGAATTCCAGGAATTGAACTTGCAGCCTTCTGTATAGAAACCATATATGCTCAGTCCCTGAGCTACGGCACACCTCCATGTCCTTTTCTTCCCCTGGTGAGTTGAATGTTTTCCATACCTCACACCCATTCCACACCTATTTTGGTTCTCTAACACTCCAGTTTTGAAAGGCAATGCTTTCTTTAAAAAGGATGAATAGAAGAAGCTCTACAGGAAAACCAGTGTAGCCAAACAGGCATTGCAAGTGACTTGGTTGGACTCTGTTGTGCTAGTTGCCAAATAATGTACAGTTTGCTGTCTGCAAGACTAAAGCATCATACCGGCAAGATACATTTGTTTATTTTATTATCTGAAAATTGCTGTTGAAAATACTCACATCTCCTCAGAGGCCACAAGCCAAAGCAACAAAATCTTAGCCCACTCTGTCTGACACTGTTAGAGTTTAATTAGTTCCACATTTGCTTCCTAGCCAGGTCCAATAAATATGCACGCCTTGGCACAGCTGCATCTCAGCATGTGCACTGAAATTGAAAATGTTTCCTTCGAGGCTGTTGCAATCTTGGCACCACTTCACTTTGCCAGAAGCTGCATCAGTTAACAAATTGCTCGTCCATTCATAATCACAGTATAGGTAGACACTGGTTATAGTCTTGGGAGTGCATAGAGCTGGGAGAGATGCTCAGCCATATAATGAAGAGAGCATAGAACTCATCCCACATAGGGGGACACACCTCCAGCCCCTTTGGACTGACTGATGATAAACCTGCCAAATGAGCTACTTTATTTTCTTCTTTGTCCCTCCTAGCTAGCAAAGCCAAGAATTGCTTCTCAAAAACTCTAGCCTATGGATCCAAAGTGCACATTCCCAAAGTGCTTTCACCTTCCCTGTTCTTCTCTGCTGTTTTGACTTTCCACTCCCCCTTCTCCTCTACCTCTTCCTGCTCCTCCTCCTCTGTAAAATTGTCTGTGAAACAGTGTTATAGTGGAGCCAGGGCTCATAAAGTGCGAGAATATTTTGATTAGCAGAGATACTATCCATCTGATACACACACACACACACACCAGGCTTCCTGGTTGCCTCTGAGCTTAGCTGCAAATTTGCACATTAGCTGTTGGGATGAGGGTTCCCAATGAAAAAAATGTTATGGCCAACTATCCCCACTGTCATGTTAAGTATTTTAGGATGCTTTAGTCTTGTATGGATAACTGAGACTCATTCTGGTCCAGGTAGAGAAGAGCAATGCTAAATCTGGTTTGTTAACACAGAAAAAATGGATCACCCAGCAGCCAGCATTTGGGGATTCTCCTGGAGGGAGAGCCATGAGGACTGTCATGTTGAATTTATCATTACACCACTGCTATAACATCTTTGGATCCATTTTGCCCAGACTCTGAACTACCCTTTGATGAGAGCTACCTTTTTTTTAAAATCATTACACTACATCTTAGGCATTCATTAAATGTGCCCATATTTGCATATGAATGAAACCAGCTTTATGAAGCAAAATACTGTGCATCATATTATATGTACCTTGTACCAGAAATCATCTTAGAAGTTGTGTTTCTTCCTGTATGAAAGAAAGGGAATGCTTCTTTCAAATCAGTGCTTGCTGACTGTAGTTTTTATACTGGAAGCATTTGCATTAAAACATCCTTTTTAAATCTGCCACTCAATTAAGTAACACACTTTTTTAGTCAATCAAAAAAAGTTTATTTGATTTGATTACTCAAATGATTACTAGTCTTAACACTCCCATAATAAATCACTACTACAATTGCCCTTTTTGACACTTGGGCCATTTCCGCACTAGCCTGTAATAGCACTATTATTCCACTTTCAACATCCAGGAATATTGGGGTTTGCAGTTTCGGGAGGGGCCAACCAGCCCCTCCTGAAACTGCAAACCCCAAGATTCCATAGGATGTTGAAAGTGGAATAATAGCGCTATAACAGGCTAGTGCAGAAATGGCCATAGATAGGCATGGTGGGGAAAATGGAGATGGTATCTGTGAGTTCATTCTGGAGCTGATGATAGTCATAGCAATTTCAAGTGGTGAAGCTGGTTCGTAATTCCAAAAATGCAAAATGAGAAAACTGGGCCTAAGTTCTGTTAACCCTGACTAGAGTTATCCTATTGCATATAGGACTATGTGTTGACTCACTGTTCAGTTGATTGAATGGGACTAACCAGTTGATTGAATGAGACTAACCAACAGGATGATAGCCCCAGGCTCACAATGTATACTATGTGTATTATCAGAGTTGCATGCATATATAGCCACAACTCAAAAAGAGATGAGCAGACATATGTCCGACATCAAATGGAGCACTCAACTTCCCCATCATTTATCTTATTTCCAGTCATTTGTAGCAGCATTTACTAGACAGATAGACAGATAGATATGTCACTTGACATAGTTATGTATTACCTTATACAAAAATAGTACATAATATAATCACTTGGCATCGATTAGATAAAGATATATACCATGTGTGTGCATGAACAAACTTTGCCAAGACTAAGGCCCTTTTCGCACGGGCCTTTGCTCGCGCGACAGCCCCGTGAGCCTCGCGGGAGTGGGAGCGTCGCTCCGCACGACGCACTCCCACTTCCGCCCGGCTCACAGGGCTGAAGCGGCGCGAGCGCGGGTTTTTTGATTTTCGCGTCCAAGCGAAAATCACCCCGCGCTCGCGCAACGCTCCCGGCGCCCACCCGCACTTACCTTTCGTGCAGAGCCTCCGGGAGCCGGCCGGGTCGCGCTTCTTTCCCTCCGCCCCTGCGGAAGGAAGGAGCAGGGTGGGGAGGTAGCGCGACGGACGCGACGCCCGCTTCGCGCGCACGCGGGGTGGGAATCCGGCGCGAGGTCTCCCGCTTCGCACGGGGGGGAGGGCGGCTTGCGCGGCAAGCCTCCTTCGGTGCCGCTTCCCCGCTGGTTCCTTCGCCTGCGGAAGGAAGGAGGGGGGAAGCGGCAGCCTCCCGGACGAGCCTTCTTGCGCTTGCCGGCCTCCCCCGCTTGCGCTAGAAGCCTCAGTGCGGAAAGGGACTAAGTTAATGTTAATTGCGCAGTTAATGCTAACATTGTGGGTGTGCATTAGCTACACAATATGAAGCTTCCGAGAATTCAATAGTTTGGGAGTCTTGTAGATGAGAATTAGAGATGAATTCAGGTATACCTGACTTCCTACAAGAGACTTTTGTAAAGCAGTTCTAACTGAGGGTTGGCACAGCAGGAGTAGCTTGTGCTTTGCTTTGTAGTTGCAGCTGTTGTATTCATGCCAATCAGAGTTCCCAGGTGAAATAAGGACAGGGTTCCCATACCTTTAATGTTTGTGTAGAAAAGAGAATTTCAGCAAGTGTCTGCAGCTGTAATATTTTGTAGTTCTAGTATAAACCAGCCTTTTTTAATTTGGTGCTTCACCTGACACGTTGGAGTAAAATCCCATTCCATATGATGAACATGGTCTCTTCCTCTCATATGATCTGGAGGGCACCAGATTGAGCAAGGTTTCCCCCTGCCATACATACATACATATATATACAGCTACTAAATGCCAGAACGCAGAATTCTTTGTTAGAGAGCTCTCTTTCATTCCCTTAACCTAAAGTTCACATACTTGTCCATACTAATAACTATTCCTCTTTCACAGTAATTTGGCACCCCATCAAACTACAAGTCCCTAGATTTCTTAGCATGGAGGAGCAAAGGCAATTAAAGTGCTATAAATTTAATACAACTGTACAGTGCAGAAGCACTCTTACCCTGAGCAACCTGATACTGAAAGAAGCTCCAGAATCTCCCTCCACCTAGATGACCTTAGTCATCTATGAGCCACCTTGCTTTGGCTGTCTGCCTGCTTTTCTGCCTGCTTGTCCAACATTCTTATCCTTGGGCCAGAACATCTGATTAATGAGAAAGAAATATCTAATACAGTGACTACACTCCAGACAGCACTTATCTCTATCAGAAAACAATAATCTGCTTCAATATTAGCTGACAGGTATGTTGACTTTCTCAATGACATACTTGCTGGCCTTCTCCAAATGGCAACCATCAAACTTTGCACTGACAGAAGCACTGCCTCTAATGTAACAAGATGGCATGTGGGAGGACTGTTATGGAGAACCTTGTGTGCAGTCATCCGGAGCACCAGTCCTGCAAATAAAAGGCTGCAGTCTCACAGGTTACAATTAAAGTACCATCCATCACTGTTAAAGACACCTTTTGAACACAAATCCGTTGTGCACATTCTTGAGATCTACAATTAACTCACAAGTGTCAGCCATCTGTTGAGAATGGTCAAATGGCTTCTTCTAGAGGGAGAAGTTTGGGAAGGTTCTGAACATCCCCTCCCCAACTGAGGAATTCATGAAGAAAAGTATTTTCCCCTTCCCAGCATTCCCAGTGGCTGATCCTGTTCAGTTCATAAATCCTTGTGGAAGTGTTCAACTGCTTTCCTCAACTGAATCACACATGATGTGCTTTAAACATTCTAAATGGGCAGGGCTACCCATTTCCTCTTTTGTGAGGCATGAAAGAACATGTTGTTAGCTATCTATATTGTTATTCTTGCATTTTTCACTTCCAGGGTGGGGACAGATATTTCTGGGATTAGCTGGGATAGGCGCTACACACCTTGACTTGTCCAGATGAGAGAGGGTCATCATTTGCTACTCTCCCTTGGGCAGCAAAGCAACTTGAATCAGTGTTGTGAATGGATCCAAACTTGGCTTTCTTATCACTGTTTGGACTGAGGCAAGGCAGAAACAGAGGGAAACAAGAAAAGTCTTTTAGTTGTTTTGTTTATTTTTTGTTTACATGTTTAGATAAGTTCACAAGATGGCTCACAAGAATAAAACATAATTAAATTCTTCCCATGACAGCTAAACTGAAACATTTCCTGATGAGTCTTTGGGGAATTTCCTGTTTCCCTGAGAGGTGATCCTATTGACGTTGGATGGAGAAAATTCCAGGATGGTGGGTATGATCATTGTCGGCTGCCTGCCTGTAGCGAGCCTTATATCTGGGGTACTTGTTTAAACAAACAAGGACCTCCTAAAAAACCTCTGGCAATAAAACTACAGCCTAGAGAAAAACAGTCACTTCAAACTGCAATAAAGAAAAAGTACAAAAGGTTTATTGCAGATAACAAGTTAAGGAATTTAGCAAAACATGATAAAGTCAAACAGTAAAAACAGCAGAGTAATATACAAACCAACACAGCAAGGAGACAAAAGGAAAGAGAGAGAAAGAGCAGTTTCTGCAAACTGCTTATATACACTCTACGCAGCTGTACATTATTACTCTACAAGTGCCTGAGTCAAACACATAAAATTAACATACAGCTGCTTAGCCTCATCTCACTCTACACCTTAATCTTAAAGGGCAAGATCAGAAGAAGCAGCGCAGCATCAAGTAACACTAACCAATTACATATCTTGACACTCCCCTACTTGATGAGTAGCTGCTTCCTCTTTTACCACTACAGGACCCATCAGTCCTATTCTATTGAGCATTTGGTTGTGTATTGTAACAATAAAGGGTTTTATATATCTGGGAACAGTTCATCTTCTACATTCTTTACAAACCCAATAACCATTGGCGATTTTACTGCCTTACAATTTTTTCATCTTACATTTCTGGAGAGCCTTGTGTTTAACCTGTCTATCATTAGTTGTCTTAACCTTGTACACCCACCTGCAATCTATGGGTGTCACACCTTTGGGCAATTCACAGAGGGAATATACATTATGCTGGGCAATAGAGTCCATTTCCTCCTGCATCGCCTTCCACCAGGGCTGTGCATTCTGGCGAGACATTTGCATTAACTCAGCGAAGCTGTTAGGCTCGCATGTTGCCAGACAAGCACGCACTGACAAAGACGTGTCAGGAGTAAACCTTTTTGGGGGAACCCCTTTATTTTTCCTTTCAGATCTTCTTGGACTAAAACTTTCAGGCATGGACCCATTATTCTCCTCGACACTACGAGTTCTCTTTCTTGTATATTTCCGTTCATCCTCCCCTGTTTGCACTTCTACAACTTCTCTTACAGCCCTCCCCTCTGAAAAATCTTCCTCCTCAGTTTTGACACACGAGGAGTCAGTAGCAGAGGCTGAAGGCTGTTCTGACTGAGGAAAAACCAAGTCAGAAGCAGAAGGATGAAACTCAGAAGCTGCCTGCACGCGTGCCCAATTTGCGTGCTCCTCAAACGTGGCATTCCTTGATATTACACAACTGGTGCCACCTTTGAAGAACCGATACCCTTTGCAAAAGTCTTCATACCCCACGAACCTCAAACGTTGAGCTTTTGGCTCTCCTTTCTTACGTTGGTTCTTTGGGATATGAACCCATGCAAAACTCCCAAAAACTTTCAAATGGGCTAAATAGGGCTGTTTTCCGTACAGGCACTCATAAGGAGTGGCTTGCACCACTGAACTCCACAGCCTGTTATGGAGATAGCATGCAGTTAATACTGCTTCTCCCCAAAAACTCAGGGGAAGGTCTGCATCTGCAAGCAGACTATGCATTAGTGTCTGAATGACCCCAGCAGTACGCTCAGCAATTCCATTCTGGAAAGGAGCATAGGCAGCAGTAGTTCTATGCACAATCCCTTTCCTCTGAAGCCATTACTGCACATTACCAGAAAGGAATTCACTGCCTCGATCTGATTGCAGCCTCTTTACAGAATACCCAAACTGTTGCTCAACAAGGGCAGACCAATCTTTAAGAATTTGAAAAACCTCAGACTTCCTTTCTAGTAAATAGCAGAATGTATATCTACTAAAATCATCTACTAAAAGTAGGAAGAACCGAGCACCTCCCAGAGACTTTTTACTCATTGGACCTACTACATCACAATGTACCAACTGAAAGGGAGCAGTAGGTACATGTGAACTACTTCTGGGAGCCGGCAGTTGTTTAGATTTGGTCTGTTTACAAATGGCACAATCCAAGAAAACATTGCATGGTTTCAAAAAACAACCTTTACAACAACCAGCTACTTTCTTTAGAACAGAAAAACTTGCATGCCCCAAGCGACGATGTAACAGGTGTATACATTCATTATGTGTGGGAACATTACTAAACACATTACAAACTTTATGGTGTGGCAAGAGCTTATACAGCTTTTCACTTCGAGTAGCCACAGCACACACATTCCCATTCTTAAGCACTTTCCCTTGCCTCCCAGAAAACATAACCTCAAAACCAAATTCTGTTAACTCACCCACTGAGAGGAGACAAAAATCAAGGGAAGGTACAAACAGGACATTCTCCAGGCACATATCTAATGCAGAAACATATACATTACCCACACCACACACTTTAGCCGTAGTGCCATCTGCCAAAATAACAGTGGAAACATTGGCAGAGGCTAAAGAGTCAAGCAAACTTTCAGTGTTGGCCAAATGCTGGGAACACCCGCTGTCAAGAAGCCAAACGGAGGTGTCTATCTTCTTAGAGTTGTTAGAAATGGTGCAGTCTGTAGCTACAGCAGCCCGAGATGGATTCCTGCGACCTCTGACACCTCTCCCACGACCTCCAGCACCTCTGGCTTCTTGAACCCTTTGTCTCAACAATGGACAGTCACGTCTAAAATGAGACACTGAACCACAATGAAAACATCTCCGGACGGCATGGGCTCTCACCAACCCCTCCTGCCTGTTCTCAGAAGCAACATGTGAAGCTCCTCTCCCGGAGTTTGTTTCTGCAACTGCCTGCATGGACGTCCTGGCTCTCTTCTCTTCCTCCTCCAGCAGCCTGGCTGTTACAAGTGACACTGTTAAGTCCCGTTCTGGAATTGACTGGAGAGATGACACCAACAATTCCCAACTGGAATCCAAAGAATTTAAAATACAAAACACCTTGTCTCCTTCATCTAGGACCTTGCCTCTTTCACGAAGAGCTGCAAACAGGCTGGACATTTCTGCAAGGTGTTGTTGTACTGTATTGCCAGGCATTAATTTCATATTATAAAGCCGGAAACAAAGAGAAAACTTAGCTGCTGCTGTTTGAGAAACATAAACATTTTTCAAGGCCACCCAACATTCACGAGGGGACTGCAGGTCTCTGATATGCATAAGCTGGTCATCCTCCACCAAGAGAAACAGGAGAGAAATAGCCCGTCTCACAATCCTGGCTGCATCAGCTGCATTCGATGGGAGATCCAGAGGGTCTGTAAAGGCACCCCAAACACCTTCTCCCTGAAGAAAATACTGCATCTTAACAGCCCAGGTCAGGTAATTCGAGCCATTCAGCCTCATGAGAGGCAGGCTACCTGATACAGAGTGAGCCATAATAACAAAAGAAAAAACACACCAGCCAGCAGGACCTCAAAAATCAAAAAACACGCCTCACAAAAAACAGTGGCTTCTCCTGGTATCTAGGCTGCGCAGCGGGAGCGTGCTGGGCCCATAACCTGTCGGCTGCGTGCCTGTAGCGAGCCTTATATCTGGGGTACTTGTTTAAACAAACAAGGACCTCCTAAAAAACCTCTGGCAATAAAACTACAGCCTAGAGAAAAACAGTCACTTCAAACTGCAATAAAGAAAAAGTACAAAAGGTTTATTGCAGATAACAAGTTAAGGCATTTAGCAAAACATGATAAAGTCAAACAGTAAAAACAGCAGAGCAATATACAAACCAACACAACAAGGAGACAAAAGGAAAGAGAGAGAAAGAGCAGTTTCTCCAAACTGCTTATATACACTCTACGCAGCTGTACATTATTACTCTACAAGTGCCTGAGTCAAACACATAAAATTAACATACAGCTGCTTAGCCTCATCTCACTCTACACCTTAATCTTAAAGGGCAAGATCAGAAGAAGCAGCGCTGCATCAAGTAACACTAACCAATTACATATCTTGACAATCATTCTTGAGTATCCCTTCCCACAAAGTGGAGACAATTAAGCATCCTGGTTTACTTAGGAGTTGATGCAGTAGTGATGATGGGATGAATGTAGAAGTACTGGCTGGAATCCTGTTGGTGACATTCACTGGTCTTTCCTGGGATTAAGCCAGTCTATGGATGGATGGTCACTGAAGAAGGAGATATTCAATGCCTCCATGTGCAAGGCAGCTTCCAAGCAGTGTAGTATGCCCCTACAACTACATAGGGACAAAGGAAGGATGGTAGCACCTTTCAGGTCTGGCTGTAATTTCATGGCAAAGAGAAGAGAACAGATATTCCTCTCCCAGATCTCCAATGCATACACTATTGTTAACTGAAGATTGTGACATCTGGCAATCCAGATGAGCAATGTCTCTTTTCTTCTCTCATTGCAGAACTGTAGTCAGACACTGTAGTCCTGAGTCCCCACCATTACCAGCTCAAAATGTGTTTTTTTGAGGGGAATGCATCCCAGTGTTGGAAAAGCCTTGTGCAAGAAGCAAAAGGGGTATTACAACAAAACAGCTCTGGTAAGAGCTTTATGCTTCTTCAGTATGATGTAGGATCTCAACCACTATGGCTCTGGTCCTTCTTGAAAGAGCAAGCTCAGAAGGTGATGCTGAAGATTCCTGTTCAAAATCCTGGATCACCATGGGCTTACAGGGTCCCTCAGGGTTCAGATTTGTTCTGAATTTCTTTATCGTGTGCTTAGGAGGAAATGCTGTCTGGAGTTTTGGATCTGGAATCATCAGTATGCCATTGACAATAAACTCTGTTGGATTATTTGTTTAGCACAAAACTAGTATTTTTTCTCACATGTACTTTGGAGTTTGGGATGTGGGAAAACCAAGGTATTTTGCAGGGGGAAATGTACAAAAAAGCCTTGGTATAATACAAAATACAAATACAAAATAATACAAAAAGATCTCAAATACAAAAAACAAACAAATTGAAAAATACACAAAAACCCATATAACTTTTGGTATTTTTTTTTTAAATTTGCACTCTCAAGAATAAAATAAGCCTTCTGGCAGCAGATTTTAGAGATTATGAAAGACAAGCCCATTGTTAGCCATTTAATTTATTGTATTTTAATTGCCAGGGAAAGGAAAAGGTACTTTGGCATTTTCTGCTCTAGGGCCTTAGGTATTATTGTCTAGGCACTTTAAGAGAGGGGGAATTTGTTACTCCACAGGCAGAAAAATGTCTTGTGTTGATGGTGTAAAAGTTAGTTGTCTTGTGTTAATGGTGTAAAAGTTAGTTGCCACTTTCTTACATGGGAATGTTACAGAAAAGAAAAATCAAATATGGTTTCTAAGCAAGAGGGCAGTACATCAATATGATGTGTGTGTTTCCTTTTCGATTTCCATTTTAGTTTCTAAAGCCAGGATATAATAAAAAGAATCACGTATTCATCAAGAATCCTCAAAAGTGTATTATATTAAACTGACAGCACCGATACCACCATTCATGTCGAAATAATTAGCAATTCCAGAGCTATTAATAGTGTGTTATACCACTGTTCTGCTCAGAGAAGGATGAATGAAAAACCTTTTGGTGACTTTTGATCCTGCTAAAGTTTAATTAGCCCAAGTTATTGACCTAATGTTTAATGTAACAGTGCACTCCAGAAATGATTGAAATGATTGAGTAAAGAGCTATCAAAATGAGGATCTTCCCAAGTAACCATATTATATTTTCTTTATCCTAGAATAGCATAATAGGGCTGTGAACATTTAAACTGCTTTTTTGCAAAGTATTCATATAATTGCTAACATCACCTACGGGACTGAAAGGCTTTGTATTTAATTGATGCCAAAGTGCATCACTTTGACAAGGTCAATTTTGCAAAGCAGTGCTTTGTACTGAAGTTTTGATTCTTTCCAAATTAGCTCTGATCTATAAAGATTATCAATAAAAAATAATATCTCCATGTCATCAAATATTAAAGGTTACAATTGGAATATTCTGCTTCTAATATACATAAAAATTAGGGGTAGAATATGATCTACTCTAGGAAGCTGTTATACGCAATTGATATTTTTAAAGAAATGTTCTACAGCTAATGGAAAGTTGGGATTTTTCTAGTGATGCTATAGTTGGTTAGCTCTATGTCCTGCACTGAAGGCTAACACAGGGGTTGTGAACACATGAACCACCAGATATTGTTGGACTGTGATTCATATCAGCTCAAACTGCATAGTCAATGGTGAGGGATTGTGGTAGCTGAAGCCTATAACAGGAAAAGGTCTCATATTCCCCATCTCTTGGTTACTAAATGACTTCCCACTTGGTTAAAGGTCACTTGATGATTCACAGCCAAATGTATAAACTAATGCCCTTCAATGCATTACATCTGATGCTGTTGTCATTGCCTTCAAGTTGATTTTACACCCCTGAGGCCAGTGTATATGTGAGGATATTATACATGCATGATATATATTAAACTGGGCATCTACATGTGATCTACATCAGATGGAGAAGAGTGGAACACTGAGTTCTGGCTTTCTAGCTATGTCCAGTCACCATCCTGAGAAAAGAGATTCCTCCCAGAGGGGAGGGTCAGGAGCAAAGAAACCCCCTGACCAATCAGCAGCCATTACACAGCAGAATGTGCAACCACTTATCAAAGACTTTGCTCACCCAAAATGAAACACATGCCTCACAAACCTGGGATGAGGAATGCAAGGGAGTGGGAGGAGGACAACTGGCGAGGAGAGGCACGCACATGCCTCATGAATAATCAAATTTGTTAAAGTCAAACCTGCAAATGTGGAAGGAGGACCATGGTCAGAATGACAAAATAAATAGTAGAGAATCAAGGGCAGCTAGACCACATAGAATGAGAGCAGAGGGGGAAGGAAGGACTTACCACCAGTGCCTCTCCTCAGCATCTTCTCTTCATTGCCACTTTTAATGTCCTCAGGAAGAGAGAAGAGGGAGCCAGATGGGTAACATTTAGCCTGCTGAGAAGATCACAGCCCTGAACTGAAGCCAGACCTCCATGGAGGGGGCAGCAGAAGTAACACTAGCTATGAGAGTTAGTAGTGTACTTTGGGGGTGTTCATCTTTTGTTCTCTGCGTATTAAATCTCTGTTGTTTCATTGGCTTTTAGTCTGTTCAGATTAGTCCTTACTGTTTTATATTGTTTAAATTGATTAGACCAATTTTAATTGGATCACCTGAGATCATATAACACATCTATAGAGTAAGATATACATATTTTAATAAATAATATTTTTGTCAAACATTTTTTAATATGAGTTGCTCTGTCTGTGGTTTGCTGTGGAAAACTGACATATAAATAAGCTAAATAATAACATTAAGGACATACATTTTGTTTGGGACCCTATGGAGGATAGCAGGTTGCCCATACTAGTGATATATTTAAGTCGCTTACTCCAAGTCTCAAGTCAAGTCTTCAAGTCTCAAGTCCTTCAAGACACTTGCAAGTCAAGTCTCAAGTCAAATCTCAAGTCTGGAAGCAAACTTTACACCCCAATCTGTATTCCGGAATTTCTGGACAGAGTCAGATAAAGTCAGTTTATATTTAAATAGAGTCGGCCCTCCACTTTTGTGATTTTGCCATCTGCAGCTTTGGAAGAGGGGAATAGGATCCCTCTTACTTCCCATTTGTAAAGCTGGAGGCTTTTCAGAAGGGGGGGACAGGATCCTTCTTATTGCCCATTACTGAAGCTTCAAGAACTTTAGAAGGAAAGATCCTTCCTCCTCAAGCCCATTGCCTAACACATTTGCTGTTCCCTTCTGAGATATAGGCCCTGCACTCTGGACATGAGTCTTGCCTTCTGCTCTTAGGGAAAGTTTTAGAAAACTCCTCCTACATGTAGCAAGGAAAGACTGCTGAGCAGAGCTCAAACCCAGCTCAAGCCCATAGCCTAATGCATTTGCTGTTCTGTCTGACAAATGTGTCCACACCTTGGGCTTGAGACAGATGGTCATGTGACCAGTAAGTTGTAAGGTTTCTGGATGAATGTGTTATGTTGCTGAACTGAGGGAAGCAACTCAGTCACTCAAAATATGCAAGTCTCAAGTCGAGTCGAGTCAATGTGTAATTTTTGCTGAGTCAAGTCCAAGTCGAGTCACTGAAGTGACTTAAGTCTGACTTGAATCCGAGTCAATCAACTCAAGTCTACATCATTTGCCCATATAGTCTTCACTGCTGCTCACTCTGCAACAGCAAAGGGAAGGAAGGATCTGTGCCACTTACTCCATCCCTGAGAAACATATGGAAAACTTTCTCTCTGACTTGATGAAATAGTTCTTCCAGTTCTTCTGCCCCCAAATAAGGGGAAAGCTTTCACAGTACAGGCACGACTCAGGCCATTTTCACACGGGGGTAAAACCCCGCGGTGCAACAACTGGAGATGGAGGTCGTTCACACCACGGGGTGAATTAGCATGGTTGGAAAAGGTGAGGCGCCACACCTCCAACTGCTCTAGTGCAGCCGCAGGGGTGGCGCTGCAAGTTTTTTTAAAACCACCTTCCCAGGTGGTTTTTATGAAACTCACCTGCACTAATCCGTGGCAGCTCCCGGTGAGAATCTGCAGAGGCGCAGTAGTGCATCTCTGCAGATCTGCCCGGGGGCGGGCTTCCGGCTGGTGCACCGCCCTGATTGGCGGAGTGCCGCCGGAAGCCGCCAGCCGCCATTTTGGGTGCTGCCAAATGCCGCCAAAATTCGGTGGCATGTGAAGCGGCGGAACCACGCTCCCCGCAGGGACGGAGCAGGGACGGAGCAAAACGCAAGCAGGTAAGCTCTGCCTCTGCGTGCGCCACCCCGTTTCGGGCCCCCCACGTGCGAAAAGGGCCTCAGTAAACAAAGCAGATATGTTCTTAGGCGTTCTTTCTTTAAGAAAAAATTCAGTACCAAGAGTACCAGAAACTTCATGAAAAGAACACAGATAAGAGTCATACACCACAAAAAAGGTGAGCAGTTCAATATGTTTCAGCAACATTTGTATTCAAAACTAACAATATGCAAAAGTGAAATGAAACAACCAGGACCCTTTTTGCACCTTACCTTTTCGCGGTGCTGGGGTGTGGAGCTCTCATGAGCAGCCTCCGGAGAGAGGCTCTCACTTCCCTGCTTCTTTGGCTCTGCACGAGCTTCCTGCTCGTGCGAGAGCCCCGCCTCTTCCTTTCGCACTGCAGCCTGGGACCTCCCAGGCTGCACTGAGACAGAAAGCATGACCAGCCCGGCTCCTGAGGCTCCGCACGCAAGGTAAGTGCGCATGGGGCCCCAGAGCAATGCGCAACCACGCAGCATTTTCAGCTTCAAGCCAAAAATGAAAAAATGCATGCACAGTCCGCGTCAGGCCTTTCAACTTTGCGCAAATGTGAGTGCGTCATGTGGACCACTCCTCACATGTGCATGATGCTCAAGGGGCCCTTTCTCATTGGAAATGCCATGCGAAAAGGACCCAGGACAGGTAAGCCTTGTGTAAATAAAGGGAAACATTTTGAACCTTTCAGAGATCATTCAAAGGCTTTTGCAAAATGCATCCAGGGATGTTTTTTTTTAATTTGATCAGTCTCTGCTTTTCTTACAATTTCCATTTTAGTGGCCAAACTTAATATTAACATTTAGCTCATTTGCTCTCCCCCCTTTTTTTTCTTTTGTCAGTTTAGCTGTTCATACATAATCAGTAAAGATTTCTAGAGGCAGCTGTTCTCTGTCTTGCCAATTGCAGGCAGGCACACACAACTACAGTAGCAACTGAATAGACCAGAATCCCACTCTTTCCCAAATCAAGCTTCATTGCTTTGTTTACTACAGGCATGCTGCTGCAGCCTGATACTGAAAGTCTGCGTTTCTCCAGGTCTCTTTCATCATCCTCCCAAGGCTGATGATGCTGGTAAAAGAAAAAATCCAGTTGGAGCAGATGTGGCCAAAGCCTGCAGGCTTCCAGGGTCCCCAAGGATCTTCTTTCTTCTCTTTTTTTTCTTTTTGCTCCCAAATGCCATCTGGGAGGTGTGGGAGGGCATTTTCAATGCTCTCTCATCAAGCCAATTTAGGCCCAGGAAATTCCTTTTGTTGAAACAGGAAGTAAATAAGAAGTGATTAAAATACACTAGGAACCCAAAAACACACAAAAAAAATGCCTCTATGACATCTAGAGGATTGGGGAGGGGCAATTTTTTTGCAGGGGGGTCAATGTGAGGGACATCCTTGCAAGATTTCTTGGGGTAGATTAATGTGCCCCCCCTTGCCTTCTACAGGTGCCCACCCCTGAGCTAGACAGAAGATAAGGAAGGCAGGCTAAGATATTTGCATCCTATAAAAGCCTTTGTAAAAAAGAGCTTCACTGTCAAAGATTGGCCCTTTTCACACATTACCTGTTCGCGCTGCTGGGCGGGGGTTCTTGCGCGAGAAGCCTTGGAAGGAATGCTGCCGCTTCCCGGCTGCTTCCCTGCTGCTTGGCCTCCGCAGCTCCTTCCTGGTCACATGACAGCCCCACCTCTTCCTTTTGCAGTGCAGCCTTTCCCAGCCTGCACTGCCCAGGAAGAGCGACTGGCCCAGCTGCCAATGCACCGCATGCCAGGTAAGTGCACGTGGGGCGCCAGACCGATGCGTGAGCGCAGGGCATGTTCAGCTTGAAGCCGGAAATGAAAAAATCCTTCTGCGCTCTGCATCCGGCCCTTGAGTCAATGTGAGTGCATCATGCACACCGCTCCTCACATTTACGCAACGCTCAAGGGGCCCTTTCGCTTAAAAAATGCCGTGCGAAAAGGGCCAATTGGGTTAACTAAGGTATGCCTGGGTAGAGAATAGTAACATCTACTGAAAGCCTCTTTACCAAGGTGAGCATATTGGTGTAAAAGCCATGAGAAAGAGCTGGAACCTGTTCATATCCAAGGTTTTCTTGCTGTGATGAAGGATATGCATTGTGCTGTTGTCAGCAGGGCATGTAGAGAGGACCTGAGACAACCAAAGGGAGGGGAAAGCAAGGAGGTTGAAACTCAAGGGAGCCCAGATAGTCTGCAAAGACTCTAGCTCCATAGGCTAAAGAGATGAGAGACAAAAATCCAACAGTACCAAGTAACTGAAGGCAGTGGGAGGGAGCAGATGAACATCTAAGAAGTAAAAAGCTGATAGAGAGTGAAGGACCAAGGAAAATAGGGGCTTGGAGAAAGAGAATAAAACAGAATGACTAAAAAGGAAGGGTGGTACATTTAATAGCACAGTAACTGAGTGAAGAAGGTGAGAAACAGGTAGGAAATGGATTTTGTGAGGCAAATTTGGGTAAAGCAAATCATGTTCAATATTACCTTGTTCTGCATTCTCTGAAGCTTCCCTCATGACACAAAGTACATTTTACTCTAGTTTTGGAAAGGAGTAGGGGTCTTTGTGCACAGCTACCTAATAAGGAAATTTTGTCTGCACTTGTCTATTGGTCAGGAGCCAAGTCTAAGGAAGGAGTAACTGCCAGGAGAACTATGAAAAGAAAAGGACAAGCAAAAGCTTTATGTACCTTAAAATCAAAGCATTGTCTCTTAAAATAAAATAAAATAATTAATTGGCATTATTAACTGACTCAGTCCAAATTCCTAGCTCTTCACAATGCTCAAGGTGAAAAATAGCATTTAAACAAGTCACAATAAATACAGAGATACACTAATGATTATTAAAACAATTCTGTATGTAGCTAGGAAATTATATATACTAAATAGCAAATTCAGAGAGTCAGCATGGTGTATTGATTTGACTTATGGACTAGACCTGAAGGAGAACAGTGTTCAGACCCTGGCTCAGCCAAAAAAACCTACTGTGTGATCTTGGGTATGTCACTGTCTTTCAGCCTTAGAGGAATTTCCTAAGGCACTGAGACCATTGCCTATCATGGCATGCCATACCACCAGGAGAGGACTGGATACATTGACACTCACTGCCACACACTTCAGCACCTCAAAGAGTGCATGGTTTAAAAGGTAGGGACTTTTTTTGAGGCCATTGCAATGGTGCAAGAACTGTAAAAGTGAATTCATATAATTATAGGGGCCCTTTTGGCACGCAGTTTTTTTTTTTGAGTGGGGGCCCCTTGAGCGTCTCCTAAATGGGAGCATCGGTCCGTATGACGCACTCCCACTCACATGACACTCACGAGCCTAAAGTGGGACGATCACGCATTTTATTATTTTCGACTTTAAGCTGAAAATACTGCGCGGTCGTGCAATGCTCGCAGGGCCCTCGTGCACTTACCTGTGTGCAGTGCGCCAAACAAGCCGTCCCGGTTGCGCTTCCTCCTCCAGCGCAGCCTACAGCTCCCAGGCTGCGCTGCGAAAAGAAGGGGCGGGGCGCGAGCGCAACGGTCACGCTACCAGGAAGTGACCTGCGAGATGAAGAAGCAGGGAAGCGGCAGCGTTCCGGGTGAGGCTTCTCGCACGAGACGCCCCCCCAGCTGCGCAAACGGGTAATGTGCGGAAAAGGGCCAATGTCTTAAGCTGGGTTTATGACATCATAATTACTAAATAGGACGCCAGCCAGTATTTTTAAGCATCCCAGAGCTGCTGGTACTGTTTTGTCAGGCAAAAAAAATCAAGGAGAGGGCTCAGCAGAATTTTATCAGGGGTGTGGGGAAATGCTTGAGGGGTATCAATGGGAACCCAAGGACAACACTGGACTCTTCAAGATCTCACACAGCCCATAACCCATTTGAAGTTAGCTTTGTATAAGATAGTTTCTTATGTTCCTAACATCATCTACTTTCTAAATTTAGGAAATTATTTGCTTTTGTAAGTTGGTTTTAAGACATGAGTCACATCTCCCCATTTGTTTTTAGTTAAGGAGTACAGAATTGTCTTTCTTTCAAATTATCTGAACCATTAGCAGTGAATACATTTAAAAATGTGACTGTGTAGTACTCAAGGAGGCATAATTGCACTGAAGGATTACATAATCCAGAATATTCTTTCTACATAAAACATTCAGTGTCAGCAGGGAAAAACATACAAAACTCAACATGTAAAGAACCCACATGTGACCTATTTGTATTGAACCAAGTTTATATTGGGAAACTGTGATGTCATGGACAACATATGTCAAGAAGCCATCATATGTTTGTTATTCAGAGGGTATGACCACTATACCAACCTCTGTGTAGGGAAGCTCTCCACAGAGCATATATTCACAAGAGATACACACGTTTGGCACTTGCTTTTCCCTTACATGGATTACGATATATGTGTGGGGAAAATATTGCACTAGACTCAGCTAGTTTATGCAAATATGCCAGAAGTTTCTGAATTTTAAAGAAGATGCAGTTTGAATTGTACATTTTGTAGTGCTAAATGTTGAATTTTCAATAGATTTTTCTGCTTTTAAGGGCACCAACACAGCAAAGAAACAGACAAAAGAGAACATGTTTATCCTGAAATGAACCACTGTTTCCTCTCCTTCATCTCTTCTATCTGGAAGAGAGAGTGGGTGGCTGTAAGTAGCATTTTATGCATCCTTTCTTCCACACATTAAATGAGAAAGGGCAATACTATTTTTGTGACTCTTAGGAAAGCTCTGACTCTAAGTCTGTAAATTACAGATAATAGGCATCCCTGCTTACTTGCAGCTTCTATTGTTTCATGTGCCTATGTTAAAGCATACTTTCCCAAAATGAATGTGGGCTTATCCATCGTTGTTATACATCTTTTTTCATCAAGTGGTAGTGGAAGGAGATGGGTAGCAAGACAGCTAGCACCAGTTCCATCAGGATCTTCTGGGCCCTAAATTGTTTTCATTTCATTTGCTCATTGGAAAAACTATTATTTAACTTAAAATAATTTGTGGCCTGAATTTGCTTTGCTGATGTTCTTCCTCCTTCCCCATAATCTTTCCTTTAATGTTGTATACTTTAAGTTCCAACTCTGCAGACTGGTTTGATTCATGGTCAAGCTTGGAGTATGTGGAGGAGGAGGGGCACGAGGGGGCAGGGCTACAGCATGAGGGGCGTGGCCAGGGCATGGGGAGGTGTGGCTACAGTCCGGGATGCCCCAAAGACATTGTCCCTGGGGCGAACTGCCCCACCCCCACGTCCATACGCAACTGGTTTGATTGATTGTATGTAAGCTGCTCTAGAAGCCTGCTTGTTTCTTTGTTGGCTGAAGAAAGGGGTAAAAATGCTGGACATAAATATTGGATGTTGCAACTGTCAGGTTCCAATTAAGCCTTTCCATTCACACAAAGCAGTCCTACTTGTGCTCAGGAAGCATCTTTGATGCCACTACTTTTCCCCTTTCAATTTGAATGCCATTCTGTAGGGGTCCCCAGACCACAGAACTCTGGTGAGTGAACAAAGAGCTGCAGTGGGAATGAAGAGGCAAGATAGCTCAATTCCATGAAGAATATTCCATTCATGATTTGTAGCATTCATTCTGAGTCGATGTTTGTTCAATCAGGTACTCTCTCAAGGACACTTAACATAGATTAGTTTCCATTTAACACCTTTTACTACTTTCTCATACACACAGAGCTGTAAGAGAACAGACTTATCCTATCCTTTCGATGTATACTTCCATTTGGAGTAGGGAATTAATTCACTTTAGTGATTGTGAGCATGGTTTCTGGAATTAATCAAACATGGAGTTCAAGGAAATGATCTTGATTTTGTAATGCAGGACTTTCATATTAGTACACTACACAAATAATTATTTTACCTTGGTAGACTTATATTGGTTAATATTTTCATTTTGCACTTTAACTACACTTAATCTGGACTACTTAGATTTAAGCTAATAAAACATACTTGAAATCAATGGCACTTCACAGAGCTAAACTTACATTAGTCGTGTATTCTATGAATGTTTTATCCTGTTTTAATACTTGTTTGCTTGTGTTAAAACACACATTCAGGAGTCCCGTTTATATGTATCACTATTTTGGTCTCAGAGCTAGGAAGGAAGGATATATCTCAGTTGTATTACCTCAGTCACACAGCAAACTCAATGATATACCCCGTGTGTGAGAGAAAGAGAGAGAGAGGGTGTGTGACATGCCACTGAATTTGCACACACAAATAATATACACACAAATTTTTATACAGAATGGGGGAGAGAATTTCAGTTTAAATAAAGCTTAAAGTGAATTTAAAATATATTAAGATGAAAACAAGAGGAACCAAACAAAAATATTCCCAGAGAGAAATATTTTTAAAAGGGCCCCCAATTTTTTCCAGAGTACCTTAATGAGGGTTAAAGGTCATTGCTAAATAAAACTATGAAGCAGAGGACCAAGATCCTGTTTCCATTTTAATGTGCCTCTTGTTTATGTTTTGCCTTCAAAAGGGAAAAGACTGAAACAATTCCACTGGCTGGGAGGCCACAAACAGCCTGGGCATTGCAGCTGGAGGGGAAAGAGCTCTCTTCCAATAATGCTGAGGTGAATGTTAGTTCACACAGCAGAAAAGACAGTGACAAAAAGCAGAATGTTCAGGAATAAAACTTTAGCTCCTTATATTAGGGATAAACCTGAACCAAAAATTTTATCTGGACATAATCTCACTTTAAAGGACCAAAGTGAACATTTCAGACTAATGTATGACCCTATTGATATCTGTTGGGTGAAGATAATTTTGAATCATTGCCCATCAGTGTGGTGGTCTGATAGATCTCTTGAAAATGCAGGTATACAAAAAATCCAGTTGCAAAGGCTCAAACTACATAACATTAATTCTGTTTTACTCCATAGTCTTTTCCTTCGTTACTTTTCTCTATTTACCTGAAGCAGCTGTCTAGGCTATATTCTCCTGTGAGAAGTAGCACAGAGAAGGGTGCAGTTTAATACCATCCTCTGTACTGCTTTTTTTTAACCTCCATATGTTTGCTTCTCCATATTGCCTTTCCACACATGTGGAAAAGTGCAGTATCCATTGCTTCTACTCAGAGATAATGGGGATCTTTGCTGAGCCAAGGAAGTGAATCTCAATTTGGGAAGGGTCTTGATGGCTGCATTGCAGCAGTGGTCGGAACAAAAGCAAAGGCGAGGTGGGAGAGGGAAGCAGGGCCATATGTAATTCTTATCCATTTATCTAACAAGCACACAAAGCACAGGGCAATTTTATACATATCTACTCAGGAGTATGTGCCAAGGCAAGAATTTGTAGGCATGCAAAGCATAGCTAAGTTCTATGTCAATCTACTTTAAAGCAAGCCCATGTGTGATAGCTTAGAGACATGCAAAGCAGTGCTCAATTCCAAACATGTTTTCTCATGACCAAGCCACTATGCATTTCCTTTCAAAGTATGCAAACAACACATCAATTTTAAAGAAGCTTGGGGACATAGATATGGAGTTAGAAAACTGGAGGGATTAAAGAGCTAAGATGCTCCCCCTATAATACTTCTCTGGTTGCCTTTGGAGAGTGCACACTGAACAACAAATTTACTTTAAAAAACAGATCTCTTTAATCCAGTCCCAGTCTAGATCAGATCCCTCCTCTTAGGACAACTAATATTTATATACACACACACATACACACACATGCAGAGAGAGAGAGAGAGAGAGAGAGCGCATTAACATGATATTTGAAAATCTGCAAAGAAGAGCATGAATTCCATGTTTCTTTCTTTTCCTTCAACAATATGAGCAATGCAGGTACCATCAGGAAAAGCATGTGGAAGAAATGACATTCTTTACTCTTTGTCTGCCTATGACGGGTTTAAAAAAGAGTCTGAATTTCAGTCCCAGTATACTCAATCATTTAAAACAGGGCAGGTCCTCCTGGGGCAGCAACGACAATGGAGAACATGAAGGGTTGTGAGATCTGTTTCTCCTTTTTGTTTCTAGGCTATTAGCTCCTACGTTTTGATGCCATATCCATGAATGGAATCTTTAAAATGCCATTCCAACAGTGCTTTCTTTTAACTTAAGCATCTAATCAACTCTGTGTTTTCTAAGACTGTCAGTAAATCAGGACATTGGACTTGCAAAAGAAAGAGATAAATCTCCTGTCTTTTGTATTACCACAAGATCATTTCACATTTCTGGAACCTAGGTAGGAATAATTCATCCACAGTCCACCTTTATTTACAGTCTATTTTCTAATCAACAAATATTTTTCTTTAGAAAAGATAGTCATTCAAACAGTATGTATAACACAATGTTGAAAAATCAATAACAAAAACAACAAAAACCTTTAAAAGTACATCTAGAATCAAAAGGAGGAAAAAAGAAACTACAAAAATAAAATAAAATCCACTGATACAAAATTAAAAGGAAAGGATGTCATTCCAAAAGTTGACATATGACTTGGAATGACAAAAGATACCAGAGCTGTTATTGGCATGATAAACAGAGACTAAGCACTACAAAAACTTTCAGATGTGCATACAATATTCACAATTTTAAAGTAAAAATAAATGCTATAAATGTGCAAATTAAATAAGTAAAATTCCTTCAAGAAAACAGAAATGCTGTAAGGAGCGTAAAAATGCATTCTCAAGGATTATATGCTTACATAATGAAACTCCAGCTTTGGCCATTTCTGCATGGCATTGCTGTTGCACAATTGGGATGCATTGGCAGCAGTGCATGAGTCATGCTTTCACATGATGGTGTTGTGGTCCCACTGCCACATGCCCCACCCGTCATGATTGCAGGATATTCACTTAATGGAAATAAATCTGTTAAGAGCCTGTGATTGCATGATGCTCCTGTCACCACCGCCCATGCAGAAGCAGCAGAAGTGCGATCATGCACTTCCTTTCCTAGCACAGCACCAGAAAGAGGCCAGCCTCACTGTGAAAGGAAAGAGATTGTCGCTTGTGCTTCCTTCTGCAAGGAGCCAGCCAGGTATGGAGGGGAACATTCACATTGTGCTCCCTTCCTGGCAAAGGCACTGCCAGGACCAATGACAGGAGGACAATGGAAGGAGGTACGGTGCAGAAATGGCCTTTATCTCTAAAATTTTATCTACATGTTATGTTTCTCAAGATACATCATTAAGCTTTCTTAGCTTGTGGTACTAATGAATAAATGTATTCCAAACACCCCATCTCTAATAACAAAAAACAAAATCAAATCCCTAGTATGGTAATTCATGGCTTGGTGAACTAACTTTGCTTTGGTACTATTACATTATGAAAATAGAGCTCTGGTTTAATTGTTCATTGACTGTGTCTAGAGGCACAAGGGAATTGCAATGAGAATCCTATGAAGGCTCACGTCTCAAACACCTTCCAAGGCTACAGGCCTGTGGCCATAAGTTTACTCTCAAGATCATTTAAAAATGAGAGACAGTGAGTGCAGGGGGAGCATGTTAGTGAATCTGAATCTAAAACATTTAGATTTCTTACTTTTAAGAGGACCTAAACTGTGTTATTGGTGTTTGAGTAAGTGTCATGAACACATGAAACAGCAACATTCAGATCAGAGGAAAGGGATAGATGGTGGAAATAAAGGGATGCTGAGAAACGCATTGACAGATTTTACAGACAGAAAATAGAGGAGAAACTTATCAATCAGATCTACAAACCGTATTCACCTGCTATGCAGGTCCATAGTTCCGTTAGGTGGATTAGTCACATTACTGTTGTAGGACATCCATCATATGGCTGTACAAGATAGTACAGATGTGACCAATTCAGAGCACTCACTTAACAAAATTGTAAAAGGAACGAATTAACGCAGTCAGATTATAAAAGATATGGGAAGTTGCCTTATCCCAGAACAGACTATTTGTCTGTCAAAACCAATATTGTCTACTCTGACTACCAGACTTTGTCTAGAGTCTTAGGCAGAGGTTTTTCTCATCATCTGCTACTCAATATCCTTTTACTACATATGTCAGAGATTGAATCTTGAGACTTCTTCTATGTGAGCCATGTAACCTATAACAGAACAGAGACAATGGAATATAATGCCAAATTCAAAAGTGATACAATTTTCTGTGCAAATGAAATGAAAGTCCCACTTCTATAGCTGCCTCTGTCACTATAACAAATTAACTCAAATTGACTTCCATTTATACAATTCATGGTGAATTAGCTGGATCCAGAGTCTGAAAAGTTACTTTTTGGATGAGAGTTCCCAAAGTGTCATGTAGCCATAATAGATGGGGAATTTTTGTAGTTGTGCTCCAAAAAATAACTTTCCAAGCTCTCATTCTACCTAAACTGACTCCTCTGACCATGACATGAACATTTTCATGACCAGAACATCATTGAGCAATGGACTTAAAATAAGATTTGTTTGTTTTTTCTGCAGCTACTGCAAGATCCAATGCTCATGAGAATAAGCCAAAGCTGAGGACTTTTGTGATGACCTTCTGATAGATCAACAGGAAACAGAATCTGCTTGCTGCAGATGGGAGAGTGGAGGTCAGAGGAAGGTGTCTGAGACAGAAGAACATTTCACTTTGGTAATACAGGAGAAGAAACAATCTTGGTTGATATTCCCCTCCTCCAAAGTCCTCTGTGCCCCCTGAAAATCTGCTTGGGAAAGTTGGTGGACTTTAAGAACAGTGTGTGAGAACTGGCACAGGGGGCTACAGAAGGGAATTGGGGGGCCTAGCAGTACCGATGACCTGGGATCAACTCCACTCAGGGAATAATCCTCTCGATTGACATGGGATGGGGTTACTAGATCCAGTCCAATGCCTTTTGGTGGAGTGGTAAAGATGATATATATAGCTATAAACATCTTTGTAGATGCCCACCTTTTCCCATGCTACATAAAATCCTTACACTTAATTTCACACTTTGAAAAATTAAAAAAAAACTCTGTTTAAATAATGTTCTAAACCACCAATGAAACAGCTAACAATTTTTTAAAAAAGGATTGACGTTACTACGGGGAAAAAAGCACTTCTGTTAACACTCCTAAATGTCCCTTAACCATGTACTCCTACTTACTTTCATAATGATTGCATGTTTTCCCTTTGGGCCCACTAAAGTATTTAATTGCAATTACACTCATTTACATAGCAGATGAGGCTAATTGCTGGTATTAGTTACCAAATGTATGCTTGCATTGTGACGGTAAAAAAAAATGCCCTACAGAAACGAAAATGATGATGCCTCTAATTAAGGAGCTATGAGTCAAAGTGAGCTTGTTCAGAGATGTAAATATAGAATCAAGTGTTGTTGTTTTTTCCCCAAAGCTCTCTAGTGCAGCTGATTGCACCCCAATATTTTCTACATCCAATACATAAGAGAGGTGGACTTTACAGAAGCATGTTATATAAAGGTAACACTTGGATGTTGTAATAAAGCACCTTGGTACTAAGCTGACATGCATATGCACGAATAGACTCGCACACACAACACACCTCTTTATTTCATTGAAATTCTTGAGGTCCATAGATAGAATCCTCTTCTTATCAGTCATCTTAGAAGACAAGGAAACCTATCAAGGGGCCACCATAGAGCAAACGAATCCCTAAGGCCTTGAATGGCCTACAAGGAACTCTTCTGTTTAATTAGAAATTTTGAGTCAGGTCAGGCCACAGGTCTGGCTGCCTTTGTGTCAGAATTCATGTTTCTTATTTGTCCTGCCCTATCTCACTCCATTTGTCCTCTCTCTGTACCCTCTGGTTCCCCACTCTGTGACATACCTGTTCTCCTCTCCTTCATTATGGACTTGTCTCTGAATTTAAGCTATGTTCTGGCCCTGGTTACAATCCAGCTGTCCTTCATAAATCATTGCTTCTGTTTTGTTCCTGTTTTCATCTTTGGGAGATGCCTTGTTAATAGTTTTTTTAGTATGAGTTGATAAGAGTTGTCATTCTTTGGATCTTTATAAATTCAGCCTCTCAAGGGGTGTTACCAGGTATTCCCTCAAGGTGCATGTGTGAGTATACACATTCATAATGGATCTTTGGGCCTCAGCTGTAGTGTATCTTAGACTGGAGCTAATAGCAGACATTCACACAGAGCTGTTTCAAGGCAACATATATTGAAGACACAAGAGTCAAGGCATAAAGTGTCCGAGGACCAGTTACATAATGTAATATTATGACAGTGTAGCTGGTTGGAATTTCTGGATTGCACTGCTCTCAGTTGCCCAATGTGTGGTATAGCCATGTAGTGTGATAACAGTGGAGGACCGAAGAGGGACTCTATGCATTGATTGGTCCTGTAATGTTAGAGTCACTCAAGAGAGAGCTAGAGAGTTGAACAATACTGTTGAGTATGGATTCTTACCACTTTCTATAAAGTAAATTGAATTGTTACAGGTATAGATAATTTTGGTTAGAAAAGGAATGAGGGATTATTGATAGAATTGTTATTGTTATCTTTGCATTGTTGTTGCAGGGTTATTAGTACTTGTTATTATTTATTAGTTACACTTATAGCATATCTTTCCTCTAATGAACTCAAAGCAACATACATGGGCCTCCTTCTTCATTATTTGACCTTAACAACAACTTAGTGTGGTAAGTCACATTGTTAGAGAGTTAAGTGGCCCAAGGTCACCTAGTGAGTTTCACATCCAGTAGCAGGGATGTAACAAACAGACATAAATTTTCTCATTTTTGACACAAAAGGACATCTTGACAGATTGACACCCCATTGAAGAAATGTTCAAGTATGGCAAGGTTTTTCACAAAATTTCACAATTTTTGAAAACACCGTTTTTGCACAAAAGCAATGCTATTCCATCGAAAACAAAGTATTTTACACAAGAGACATAAAAAAAAACTGCATATAAGACAGACAGACAGACAGACAGACAGACAGACAGACAGACTGACTGACTGTACAAAAGTGTTTGTAATTTTGTCCAGTCAGGAGAAAACATTTTTTTTCATTCTTGCATGTGAGATGTGCATGTGGCTTCTTATAATTGATTTTAGAACAGATGACACCTTGTAACTGTGCCTCCATAGCCTATGCCGATATGACCTGGACTAGCTTGGATCACCTATAAATGCTTCTTCTATGAAAGCCTGTCCTTCCTAGCTATCTCTCTGCATAGGACACTTGGTAAGAATGGTGCACATAATATTCACTCATATAAATGGCATTGGTGCAGGAAAAGTTTCATAGATGGTGACTTCCACATTTATAATAAGGTACTTTTTAGAGTCATTAGCTTCTGTCCACTGACAATGAGAAGCAAAAGCACTATTGTGCCATATTTCTTCTCCTCTTCCTTTTCAGTTGGGATTTTCTTTTTAATTTTAATTTTTTTGTTTAAGAAAACATGCTTCTATTTTGCCAATATTCAGCGCATTTCATGTCCTCTTAGCACGAGTAACTTTCTTAAAATAGCAGGCCTGCTGAGGTACAAATTGTTTCACTGCTGTATATGTTATGCCAAGATGGAATTCAGTTTTGTGGCAATGTCTTACCTACACAGGTCATTTCATGAAATAAAACTGGCATTCGTCCAAATATCAGCTGGTGTCTTATTTTCCTTGCTAAAGAGATAAGAACAGAAAAAACTTCAAGACAATAAAAAAAATACATTCTTTAGATGCCATAGTATCTCACTCTATCTTATGCATAATTCTCTTTTAAAATCCATACTCTTGGAAAACTCAGTTCTCCATTTTGTGATGACAGGGGTCACCCAAGTGTCATTTTTCAAATTTGTGTGAAAATCCCTTTCAAGTATTCAGGGTTCTTTTGTTTCGTCTCACTTCTTGAGAACTCATGTAGTGTAATTACTTAGCTATAGCACAGAATGTAAACAGGACATCCTTTCAGATAGGAGATCCCAGCACGTTGTAAAGTAAATGTTGTAGTTCTTGTGCTGTTCTGGAAGAAGCCCCGAGCCAAGTGCTTCACAAAAGAAGATGCAGTAGCCGGGAAGCCTGCCTGCTATTGTACGACATAAACACAACCTTTATGTTTTCTTTCTTTCTTTTTTGGAAGAAAAAAAAGACATCCTGAGTTATGACTTGTGGCTGCAGCCAGTAAGACTTATCCTTGTGTCACAGCAACCCCTGCAGGCTAAAGATCGTTCTAATTTTCCTCTGGACAAAAGTTTATGATTATGAGTTAAAAGAAGAAGTAAGCATTCAGAGCACTGCTTGTTTTCAGCTTTACAGCCTGATAGTTCTCTGTTCTTGTACAATATTTTGAAGGAGACTTTTGGCAGTTTTCTCAGCAATGGTGCTCACTCTATAGCATTTGCATTCTAGGGAGACTAGATCAGGAGGTTCATTTGGGGGTACTAAGTTTAAGTATCTGTTTCTCTCTCATGGAGGTATCATACCCCATTCTCATTGCTATTAATATTTTGTGCATTTGTTCTCATTTTTAATCTATTAGCCACCTTTGGAGTCCTGGAGGCTATAAACCTGACAGAAACCTGATGTAAACCTGAGTAATATTAAGTAACATACAATGAAAGCTTTGCTGCAGCAGAAAGCATGTGTGCTTAGAAGAGATGGGCATCTAGTTTTGCTAACCACTGCATCTACTGCAGTTCTTAGCACCATATCCTATATTGTTCTGAAGGATCTTCCACTGTCCATATTTTAAGGCACGCAATGAGTTGTAAAGGAAAAACCCAGCCACCCTGCCTTAAACAACTAGAAGTACTTTCTGCTAAACCACAGCCACTCGTTGCATTCTCCCAAACCTAAGCATTCCCAGTCAAGACATGCATTAAACACATTTAATTGGTACATTGTTTTTCCTCAAGTTAGAAGCAAGGCGTTAGATGTAATAATATTGCCCACAATGTGTTACATTTTGTGATAATGACAACCACAGAAGAAACCAGAAACATATCTCAAGGTGATCACTTGATGGATGCTTTTAGTGATAACAAAACATTTTGGCCTATGTCTCTCCTCAAACGTCTTCTTTAGGGGCTATATAAAATCATAGAAAGAGACATATAAAAATATAATATACAATACAAAATAATAACATTATATGAAATAATTGTTACATTTGTGCATGGTCTCTGGCCTGTACATATCATATAAAAACATTTTAAAAACACATTAAATGCTCTTTAAAATTTCCTAAAAACAATCTAAAAGCAGTCCAAAAATCTAGCTTTAAAACAATTATAACAGCAATTTCAAACACTGAATGCCATGCAGAACAATATGTTTTGGCTTCCCACCGAATACTTTAAAAAGATGAGACCTACTTAACTTCCCTTGGTAGGGAGTTCCACAGTCAATGCACTGCTACACCGAAAGTCTTGTTATCTGTACCCACCAACCTAATTGCATGAGCTGATGGGACAGGCAACAGAATTGCCATCCTGTCTCATTGCCCTATTGTCAGGTGTAAAAGTTCAAACCTTAAAGATTGCTGGACAGGGTATGTCAATAGCAGAATGGATTCACAATAATCACTGCAACTCCTCCTTCTTAGCCATCAGATCTTGCTTGCTGCTGCACCTGAAAACCTGGTGGTTGACACCCACCCCCTGATTTCAGTTATACATGTACAGTCAGCTTGTTTGTACAAGATCAAGTCCTGGGTCACATAGTTCTTCTGAGCCACTGACCTGGCATCAAGCAGCAACATTTTGTGGTCTGATGAGGTTCTACTAGAGTAGCCAGGAATCTGTTGGTTGAATGATGAACTAGAAGAAGGAATAGCCATGAGATCTCTCTCCCCTCTCCTTTTCTATTGGTTTGTTCTACCTCCACCGCCATATCTCTCCCTGCCCATTATGACTGAAATTGCTTTATATACTCTGCACATATATTTAGCTGACCAGAAATGTAGAGCAAACAATCATAAATACACAAATCAGATTAGCCTGAAGAACTGCCAGTACTTAGCCAAAGCTGGTCTCATGGGATTCTATTCAACAAGTGCTTCATTTTCATATTTAGAGAGCAAACATGCTATTCTGGAAAAAGCTTCCCAAGGCCAATGTACAGTAACTTATCTTGTTATACTCTCCACTGCATTTGGATACAGTAGGCAAAGCAGGTCTCTGTTGCACCTCAGGCTGCGGGCCACAAGGCTCGCAGCTCTGGCAAGAAGCCTGCTTTAACAATACATGCAGGGGAGAGGAGCCAAATAGACTCAGGGACTCAGGTGACCCCACTTCCAGCTTCTTCCACAGCAACCAAGTTTACTGTACAAAAAGAAATATGTGAAAGAAGGTTAAAGGTTTTGTTTTTGTTTTGTTTTAATGTCAGCGAGATGGTCAGAAACAAAAAAGTTGTTACATTACATTCAGGGACACTTTGATGTAACTGGGCTAAAGGAAAAGAGACCTTCAGAAAACTCAAAGGATATATATAAGAGTGGAAGGAGGTCAAAATCCTCCTTTAAGCCTTTAGGGACCAAATTTTTTAATTTTAAAATTCACTCTTCCTCTTTTCTTTTCTTTTTACATTATCCTCTTAACAGCAGTGTCCTAGAGAACATAATCATGTTCTTTCTTTCATGTAATAGAATGTTTTTCAGGGCTAAAATGCTTTCTTGCTGTATTTTTC